>VXBU01017437.1:17188-31640 GCA_013400315.1 Bombycilla garrulus | reverse complement strand
CCTGTCTTCAACCCGGGACACAAAATTAAGACAAGCCCTACCCCTGAGGTCTTAAACAACCCTTACAGAGCCTGTGGCCTATTCTCAGAAATGACAATAATATATTTACTGGGTTATAGGAATGTATAGCCTCAAATCTAAGCCAACAATTTGCATTAAAATCCAAGTATCTAAGGAAAGCAGGTGTATCTACAGGGCGGCCTCTTTTAAATAGGTTTACTCTTATCTTGTGCTTTTCTGCGCAAGAGGAAATCTGCTGTTGGTATGACAGCTAGATAATTTCCTTCTGACCACTTTTATTCTTCTACAAGCTTGTGGAGATCCAGGCTATTTGCTACATATTTGTGTAAGGTTGAAGGAAGATGGAAAAATTATTTATGAGCTGTTTTTTCAGATCAGCTGATTCCTCTGTCAACTAGCATGAATGATGATGATTGTCTCCATGGGGAGGTAGAACTCCAGTGCCTGAGGAGCCATGGGAAAGGCAGGCTTTTTTTCCATTTTCCTTAGAAGAGGAGATAATGACAGGATGTGATAAATGTTTATTCTCTATGAAAGGCAGAAAAGAGAGCCTTTTGTTTATCCACTTCTGACTGTCATTTTCATAATATTCTTAGTTTCCCTTTTCAGAACATAGCTGGGCTTGGGCTAGAAAGGAGGAGAAAAGGAAGGAAAACCACTGCAGGAGGAATCCTTGCAAGATGGTGCTTTTCATTACTGCACTTACTTTTTGTGAAGTAGCACTTGGTTTTGTTTTGAAAATGAATGTTAGAGGCCAGAAGCTCAATTCGTAAATCTCAGCAATATTTCAGCAAATGCATCCAAGTTGGAAATACTGGAATATTTCTGAGATAATTTATAAGTCAAAAGACAAAAAAACCCGTAAACTACCAGCAAAATCTCCAACTGATATTTTTTACTGTCTACACTTGCCAATAACCTGTCTTTAATCCTGTTCCATTTCAGTCCAAACTCACAAGAAAACAAGCTGTGGTCATTGCTTGGATGATTGGGCTGTGGAGATAAGAATATTCCTAAAATTCATAGGCTATCACTGGGTAATTTGGAAGCCTTTAGTGCATCATTAGAACTCCCCATATGTTGATACGTCCGGAATTTGGATCATTAATCACTGGAGCTGCTGATAACATTTCACCTTGGAAATATTCCAATGCATATGAGTATGTCTCTATTAGATGCTAGCTTTCCCTCATATAATTTATTAATGGTAACATCTTTTTTTTCCATTTGGATATATTGAGAATGAAATTTACAACCAGAAAAGGAAATGACACAATATTAAAAATTGTTTCCTGTATTGCTCAGTCTTCCTGAGATGAAAAACTGGTGGGGATGCACCAATTAATGTTTTGAGTCATTGGTTGTCTGAGTTGATAAACAGTGCCCCAAGCCCATTGTAAAGGTAAATGTTCTGGCATTTGTAATTGCTGAAATTGTACATAGGTCATTCTGACATCAGTGTTAATGATATGTTGGCAAAACATCATCATCTATCATCTTCATACCTTGGAATGGCCTGACTTCATATATTATCAGCTAGAGCAATGGCTGAATAGAAGTAAGGTAAAGCAGCCCCTGGCTTAAGCATGTGCACCATACTCTAAAACAAATGGCAGGTGTTTCACTGAGATTATAGGGAAGAGAGATCTTTGTGGGCTTTATGGCTGATGTCTTCATTTCTGCTCCCAGAGGATGTATAATTACAGCATCTTATCTGACATAAATTCAATTATGGTTAGGTCTGTCACAGAATAACTCCTGAACGTATACTAATTGACTGAATAGAAACCAGAGCATATAATGGGGCTTTTCCTCTGCTGAACCTGACACACAGTAAGGGAATGCCACACAGGATGAATGGGACTTTTAGAATGACACAGCTCAAGTACCAATGAATATGCAATAAAGTATTAGTATTTTTTGTTATGGAATAACTATAAGGATTATTCACATACAAGGAGAAAGTGATATTGACAGGACTATTGGAACTAAGCACGTACTTATGTGGCTTGCAGACTTTTTCCATCATGATCAATGATCAATTCAGTGAAGGAGATTGAATTTCTCATCTTAGCTTTGTAAAATTCTAGATCTGCTGTATGCACAAAATGTCAGTTCTCATCAGCCTGATGTTGCTTCCAGATAAGTACTTTGTGTCTTGTCACGGATAAGGGACTGTCAATAAATTAGTAGAGTTAGCAAACAATGTAGACTTTTAATAAGGAACCACAACCCAAAATAATTGCACAATTTCTTTTTTTTTTCTTTGAAAACAACAAAAATTAATTCTACATATTATTTATATATTCTTATATATTTTTTCTATAATGCAGTCAAAACAGAAGCCTTCACTAAAACTGTTTTAAATTTTGATGCTTCCATTGAAATGGAGCAGGATGCAAGTGTTTATCCTTTTAATATTTGACACAAGTTTAAAATATGAAAAAAGTAATGTTTTCTAGCAGTGAAACTGCATGTTAAATTTATGTATTAACACTTCTTCAGAAATAATTCCAAGTTAGACAAAACCTACAGGATGGTTATTCAAGACATTTATAGCAGGAGCTCTCTGTTATGAGGGAGTGAAAACTGACTAGCAAATAAGATGGAGAATAATTTAGACACAAAGTAATTTTTGTATTAAAATATTTTTATGTTCAAGAGAAACAAAATGGCATGGCTCTTATTAATTTCTGTGGCTATATATATGGTACAAAGTTCTCAAATACAGATAATTTGCATGGATCTAGAGTGCCATTTCTTTGTTTGTTATCTATTCTTTCATGATTTAGTCATATCAGCAACACTGAAATTTTAATTGCTGAAAATTCCACCACAGCATTAGAATTTATCAACACATGTTACAATCTTCTTGTGACAGAGGATTGAGTGAGAAAGTTTAGTTTTAAGCATATCCACCTTCTGGAGAAATGAATATGGAAAACCTATTAATAGATAATTCAGTTCCCAGAAGCTACTCTGCAATGTAATGGGAGTTGTCACAATAAAGCATCATGAAAGGCAATGAATACCTGGGGGAAATATTCAGATGGGACTGAGGCACTAGTCTAGTGGTAGCTTGCAGAAACTCATCCTTGCAGACCTGTTTTTCTTTTTAAAAATTAGATTCCTTTTCCTGACACTCCCTCTAGTAACATTTGAAGCAGGAATACTTGGTGCTTTCTCACCATTTGAGCTTCTTTTCTCAGCAGCAGCAATACCAATACACTTCAGAGAAATTATCTACTTCATTTTTCTACTTCATTCTCACAATCTGTTTCCACTACTACTCCCCAGTATATTTACTTTTATTTATTTCTATATTTTATCCAGAGCTTCTGGACACCTTGATTCACCTGATTCAGTTTTGTTTTCTCTGTCACCATCCACTGTGTGCTACAATGTCTTCAATGTCTTCTGTGTCCTGAGAATTCGGACTGGTTCACTTAGATCACTGCAGANNNACAAAACTAACAAATAAAACCAACAAAAACCCACCAAAAAAAACCATCAAAAAATAAACAACAACAAAAAAACCCCACCCCAGCAGAATAAACAAACAATAACATTTTTTTATATAAAATTAGCTTTAAAAAGAAGATGTTTTATTGTACCTAATATGTAAGACTGACATCAAAACACTTGTGTATGTAGTTCGATTGAAGGGTACATGGAATTCAGAAGTGTTGCACAAGGTAAAAATGGAGAGTAATGCAAACAGAGTGTCTCATAGCCAACCCCATTTTATTTACTCAGAAGATGAGATACTAAAATAATGGAAACAATCCAGTGAGTTCAGTCGGTTTTTTGTTATACTCTTCCGTCTTTGAGTCAGCATGAGTGTCTCTTTTATTTCCCACAAAAAAATGTTTTTTGGATGGCTTGATTCTGCTGATTTGGGAGTATGATGTCTTCATAAATACATGGAGCCAGGCAGACCTGCAATTAACACAGCTAAACTGTCTTTGAGCTGAACTAGCTCACACAGAGCCTATACTTTTACATGGTATATCTATGAACTTGCCAGTGCAACCACAACTAGCAGAATTACCTCAAATCTGTGTCTACTACTTTAGTCTCTCCCTCAGGGAGAAAGTGCCTCCTGTACTTAAATCAGAGTTAGCACACATAATAAACAGCTAGGAGAAAGCATAACTTATTAAAAGAGATGCTTTAGCTCACTGAACTCCTTTCAAGTACTTTTTATGAGAATTATATTGTGTTACATTGCCTTTCATATTATGAAGAGCAGAGTAGGAAACACAGAGGGAATTCCAGTGAATGTTAAGTGGTCTATCTTAGAGCACCTTACATACCACTTCTGAATCTGGCTCTCAGGTCCACCGCCTTGAGAAGAGAGAAAAAGGCACCCGCAGCAGCCAGCCAGTGAAACAATAGCTTAACATCAGGGAAAAATATTTAGGCAGACAGTGTTGTAATGTGAATAATTATAGAACAGTAACTTGATAGGGAACACAAAAAACAGCTTCAGGCTTAAGTGAAATAGCAGATATGTAAGCATGGCATACATTTAAGGTTGATCTTTTATCCCTAACTTTAAGGTAAGGGCATATTAAATTATCAGGAATTATTTAAAATAGGAATGACTGACATGAATTTCTAGAATTATCACTTCCCTTCTTCACTTCTTGTGGCTTATAGAAGTGTGTATGAAGGGAAATATGTATAGTGGAAAAATGAACTATGTTACTTAATAACATTCAGTAATTTTCAGAGAGTCATGTGAATATAATGCAATAGACAACCCACTAAATAATTCAGCTGTGTACATTAGTAAACAGAAATGCATTTTATAATGGTAAAACAGTTTAAGTAATATAATATTTTTTCAATGAAAGTAATTTTATTCTATGGAAATTTCATACAACTTTCTACCTAAATTTTTTTCAATTTTAACACCTTAAACAGATCATTATATGAGTGCTGATCTGAGCACATTGATTTCAATGCATCATAGGTAAAAATTCAAAACATGTATTTTAAAATGTGTTAGAGTATCAGTAAAAAAAGGCAAAAATTTATTCATAAAGGGGAAGATTTATTAATAATAATAACAGTATTAATAATTTATAAGTTAACCTCTTAATGAAATGCTTATATTTATTTTAGACATCCCATAGTAGAGAACCTGATGTACATTTTCATCTGTGGTTTGCACTACCTTTGGACAATTATGTTATTTGTAGCTTAACAGTTCTCCCAAGAGATAAGTGGGGAAACCTTCATTGATATCAAAGGGGGAGATCAAGACTGACTAAACACTTTTGAGTATTCATTCAGACTTCCTTTGAATTGAGTTCTCAGATTCAGAAGTTGTAGGCACATAATGCTTTAATATTTAGTATATAAATCACTTTGGAGTGCTATCCATAGTAATGAAAAATAACAGATAAAAGTCAATCCATCAGTTGCATGCATTTACTTCCATCCATGGTAGAAGCACAGAATGGTTTTCAATGTTAAAACAGTTAATTTTAGAATGTAGAGGAAAACAAAGTTTTACATGGGGAGTTACTATGTGGAGGTCATTAACACAAGATAGGCATGCAGCCTAGTAATTTAAAAACCATATTTCAGCATCACAAAAATGAGAAAAGCATTCTCCTAGTAATTCTAGTATAAAATTTTAAGAGCTATCAATCAAGTTTCAGAACACATCCAATAATTACAGTCAGGAAGAAATGTTTCCTTTCCTCTGGAAGTGGAACATTTCTGATGAGGACCATACTGAATGATTCAAAGGCAATTTTAAAACTTTACAGTCAAGCCACTTCTTGAGACATTTAGGAAAAGATAGGTTGAAAAAATTCAAATAGTATTTTGCGTTTGTTCCTGGTAGTTTATTTTCTTGTGTTGAAAGCATGATAGGCAGATGGCTAGAATATTCTATGAACTGATAAAACAACAGCAATCAGAAAGATAATCTGGACTATGCAAGGGTAAACAGACTTTCATTCTTTTATTTAACGCTTGGAGAAACTTTTCGTTTTCTCTATTTATCAGTGGCTAATTATTCACTGTGTATTATGTCCAAACATGTGATAGAAAGCTTAAGTATTGAGCTTGCTTGAATTTGAAATATATGGTTGTGATATTTGAGTGTGAATTTGCATTTGAGCACCTCTTTGCAGCTGTAGAGGTATCCTACTGACTGCAGTATACTTGGTAGCTTTCCAGAAATCATTGAATAAAATTTCAAGACTCAGCCTCATTTTTCCTCTTGGGTCAGGATGTGTTGCCATATTTCATTTGTTGTCTTCATTTTTCATTTGTTATTGTATATGAGACTTCTACAGCCATATTAAATTCTATTTTTTTAATCTAAAAGTCTCTGTCAGAGTTTTTCTTTCTTTGATGCACTTCACAACCTCCTGGTTCTGCTTTATTTGCAGAATTTTGAGAATCACTTATTTATTCTGAGTTTCAAACATGGCAGCAAGTTAATTGAGTTTTCTTTTCAGAAGCTGCTGATGGTTTTTGTGAATATTTTTTTTCCAAGACATATAACATTTTATCACCTTGTAATACTCAGGGGCAGAAGAAAGAGAGAGAAAGAGGAAGATAATTGATTTCTTTATGTATCTTTAATTTTTTTGCAGGTTTTTTATGATGACTGATTATATTCTGGGATACTTTATTTTAATGCAGTTTAGGTAAAATTTTCTAATCACATGAGTTAAGAACTAAAAGTCCACTATTACTTTTCTTGGATCAGCTTTTCTTTTTTACTTAATGTGCTGGTTTGAAAGCAAAACTAGTGAGACTCCAAGTCAGAAATACAATTTAATAGGAAAAAGTAAAATACATGCAAGTAATACAAAAGAAACAAAAATACTGACAGAGTCAGAATATAACCTGAAACCCTGCTAGTTAGGGTGGTGGCAGCAGTCCAGATGAGGTGGTCTTGCTGAAGTAGTGATCTTGTAGACAGGTCTGGTAGCTCTTGTCCGCTGGAAACCAGTGGGTAAGGGCTACTTGTTCTGTCCCTATCCCCCGTTATATCTAGGTGGGAATTCTTGGCTCCTCCCCCTGGGTGGAGCATCTCACACTGGGAGGATGTAATTCTATGAGTTATGTGGTGGGTCCTCACAATGGGATGATGTTATTGTATGAGTCATGGGGTGGGTCCTCACAATGGCCCATTAAACACAAATGGCTCTCGGAGGGAGTTATCTATGACTCATGGGGCAAGGTGTTAATGGCCCATTAACAGGAGCTAGTCCAGGGGAGGAGGCAAAGAAAAACACTGCCCCTCCTTTGTTTCAACAGTTAATGAAGATGGAGATAGAATACAGACCCTCTGGCACATTTTTACATTGTAACCTAGGACACTTAATAATTAATTTTCATTAAGATCACCTGAATAACTTTGGTTTGGAGAGTAAGCTAGGAAATAGTTAGGATGTAAACTAATACTTTTTTTAATGAAAAAAATCAGTAGCAGCAAGTGAATGATGATTTAATAGAGTTTAGAGACAGAAAGTTTATGCCTGTATCTGGTTCTACCCTTCTGTATGAATTCAAAATACTGGTTATTTTAATAAAATTTAATGAGTATACTGCATATCAAATTACTTTCATTCACATTTAGTGTGCAGCAACAAAGGTATCACAGTTGTTTTTCTATAACAGTGACAAAGATCATCAAGAAAACTTAAACATGCTAAGCTGGAAGATGGTTCTAAACTGAAAGAGAGTAAGTTTTGTATTGGGATTGTGCAAGAGAGACAGGACCAGTGAGAGATGCATTAAACCATAATTTATTGTTCTTATCCTCTACAGTTTCATGAAGGATGAGAATGTCTTCACAGCATGGTCTGAGGTCCCCCAATCTCTAGTCACAAAGGCATTTAAAGATTTATTAGCCAATAAGCTACTGCCACAAAGATTGTTTATTTAACCCAATAGTTAATTATTTTGTTTTACATGTTTCTGCTGCAGTGTGGACTTTCTTAACCAATTATATAGTGACACACAAACTTACAGTACTACACCTTAAAACTTCTTTTTACCTTTATAATTACTTCTGTATCTTGAATTTTGAACTCTAAACTTTCCACTACCCAGCTTAACATGTTTCTGCTTAAGCTACAAATCCACATTTTTGCTTCTAGTCTCTAAGTCTGGAAGCCTTTTCCAAGGTCTCAGATCAAACTCTGTAATCATTTCTAAGTCTGGGCCATTAGGCTCAAGGTTTTGAGAATTTTCTGTGCCTTGATTTCCCACAGTTTAGATTCTTCACTATGAGAATGGTAAGGAACACAAACATATTGCCCAGAAAAATTATGGATGCCCCATCCCTGAAGCATTCATGGCCTGGTTGGATGGGGCTTTGAGCAACCTGATCTAGCGGAAAATGTTCCTGACCATGGTGAAGAGGGAGTGCAAAATGGATGAACTTTAAGGTTCTTTTCAAACCAATTGTAAAAAAGAGTAGATATAATAGTTTTATACAGTAAGGCAGCATAAATAAAAGTTCAACCCCTGGCAAATGTCTTCTTAAAATAAAATTTCACACAGAACTTATATATATTTTTTAATGTAGAATAGACTATTTAAAAGGAGATATTGACTGGATACTCAGATCAGAGGCAGTTCCAATACTACTGAGATTTGCATGCAATAATTAATCGATTAATGGTGTAAAATACCTTTATGTTAGTATCTTCCTGATTTGTATTTGTTTTGCTTGTGTAAACCAAGTTTAATAAAATAGAAACTTCTAAAAGAAGCTACTTCATTCTTGTTAGATTGCATTGCATTTATAGCTAATCTTAGCTAGACTTCAGGCTTCATTTTATGAGATAGCCATTATTTTACAGCATGAGGCAAAAAAATTGCAAGAGTAGAAAATTAGCCTTTCAGAGAATTTTAGAGCTCATAGGGTACTTAAAGTGATGAGTTCAAGACCTACCAAAGGAGAAATGTAGCAGTTTTGTTGGAGTAGCTGTAAATTGGAATGACAAATTAAGATAATGGAAGTATTTAAAAGAAACCTGAAAATAGATTTGATTGCTTAAGACTGTAAACTTCAACATAATATTATAGATATTGTTATTGAAGGGTTTTCTGGTAAGACTCAAAACAGTTTTTTGAATCTTATTTTCCACATGCTTTATACTTACATATATATGAGATTCTGTGATTTTTCATTTACCAATATGAAACCATTTAGATTCCAATTTGAAGCTGATTAGTCTCAAATTACTACATAAATATGAAGTTTTAAAATAAAAACTCATATTTGCATTCATTTGCATTCTGTGTATGTGGTTTTCTGGTTTTAACTTTCCTTAGCCCTTCCAGACACCTATAAGGATTTTTAAATTAATTCAGTCAAGTCATTCTCCTCTTTTTGAGGAACAGCAGATATCAGATTGTCTTATCATTGGACAAAAATGTATATCTATATTATGAGTAAATTCAGAGTTTATGTTATTCTGGTTCCAGACATTCACCAGTGCTGGAATACATGCCATCACAAATGTACACAAATAAATAAAAATCACTTGTCTGTTGAAAGCAAGAATGATTCCAACTCTACTGTTAAAAAAAGAAAAAGTATTATCTTTAAAAAGCCATCCCCAATGTTTTTTCCACTGTTTTCTTAAAAAAGACAAAGGTTTTAATGAGTAAAAATGAACAAAAGTAAAAAAATTGATATCTGAAACAATGTTTTTGAAAATAAATTTTGATCCTCAAAATTTATTCCATTTTATATGTGATTCTTTTTAAAGAGGTATTATAGTTATTCCTCATTTCATTCATGTTGATAGGACTATATAGCGAATTTTTAGATTACTGATCTGAAAGAAACAGAGGCTTTGTCTGCATGAAAGCATTCAAGTGGGATTATAGAAGTTATTGCCTAGAAAATTAATTCTGTGTCCTTTGACTGTCTAATCATTCTTTTGCTACTTTTGGAGTATTCCAAATAATTTTAAAGTCCAGCTGACATGAACTAATTTAGAGACATTGCATTTATATTTTGGATTGAAAAGCAACATAAAAGCATACGCAGGAGTATATAAACAAAACAATATATGAGGATACTGATGCACCAATCTAGATAAACCAATTCATCCAACTAAATGAATTGTTGCAGTTATGTTGAACAGTTTATGGCCACAACTACCTCCCTTAGGACAGCTAACTAGCACTGTTCTGGGAGATGTTTTCACTGCTGTGGCATTTAAATGTTCTAACTACAGACTCCAAAAATGTTTCCTCTTCCAATGGATTTTAAAACAAAGCTTCCCTCAGGTGTGCATGAGTTTATAGATTATTTTATTACAATCAGATTATGAGTAAAATATTACTAAAAATGGATGAAGTGAATAAACTGAAGATCAGAAGTGATCAAAGTAAAATTAAGAGCTATTGCCTTCTAAAAGGCATTTAAGAGCTTAGCAATTGATTCCAACTGAAATTTAAAACCAAAACTCTAAAAAGCCCTTTTTAACAGACCCCTGTCTTTATGCACCAAAGTATACTTTAAAATCCATCTGTTAGCTGGATCACATGGCTTTTTAATAGCTTCCTCTCTAGAACAGAAATAGCACTGAATACTAAAAACTAAAGCATGACCACAGGATAAAAGTCATTGTTGAAAGACAGTTTACTATCTTAGACTTTACACTGTAACTCTATATTTACCATGTATGGACAGCTCAAGTCTGTTCTTGTCCATGAAGCTGCTCCCTCCCTCTTGTGAATGTAAATTACTCTGTGAATTCAATTTCAAAGACCTGCAGTAGGGTTTTTTTAAGCAATGCAGTCATATCTGATGACTTTCAGGATATCTTGCTAATAAGTATAAAATTTCTGTTGTTATTCTGACCAAACAGATAGATGCTTTTTAAGAGGATATTCTCTACTAGGAATTGTGTTGTGGTTTAATCCCAGCCAGCAACTTAGCCCTACACAGTTGCTCGCTCCCTCACCCTGGTGGGATGGGGGAAAGAATCAGAAGTGTGAAACACCAAAAGCATAAGTTGATATAAAGAGTTAAATAAAGCAACAGCTGTGTCTGCTATCAAAGCAAAACAGGGAATTAATTCACAACTTCCCATGGGCGGCCAGGTGTTCACCCACCTCCAGAAGGACAGGACTTCATTGTGCATTATGGTGACTTGGGAAGAAAACGTTATCGCTCTGTCCCTTCCTTTCTCCTTCTACGAGCTGTACATGCTTGGCATGAAGCCATAGGTCCAGACCATTGGTCAGTTTGGGTCAGTTGTCTCAGCTGTGTGACCTCCCAGCTCCCTGTGCATCTCTCTCGTGGGGAGGAGTAAGGGGCAGAAAAGACCCTGACTCTGTGTGAGCATTCGTTAGTAATCAGTCAATAATGAAACATCTCGGAATTATCAACATTGTTTTTTCATCACAACTCCAGACATAGCCCCATATGTAAATTGCTGCATTAAAATTTATTCTACTCCTGCCAAAACCAGTATAGTAGTCACAAAAAAGAGTAGGATTTCTAAAATTATTTTTCTCTATGTTAATTTTGGTGAAATATTAAAAAAGAGTAGGTTGATGCAATCTCTTTTAGTGGACTAGCAAGGATGAGGTTAAGCAAATTCCACTTAGTTACCTAAGATTATACATGCATAAAAGCACTGATGGCAACTGAGTGCCATGGGTGTTGTTGAAAATATAATCAGAAGAAAATGAAGTTACACACTTCTAATAGAGGTGTAATTTGATGTGTGAAGTCTTTATTAGTCTGTTAAAGGAAGGAAACAGGTTGACTTTCAGGTTGAGTTCGAGTTTGTGTGGCTGGTGGGGGGGAGTTTTTAATATTCTCTGCTGGCAGTTTTATTATTGGAATCATTGGGACATAATGAACAGAGAATAAAATAATCATTTTCAAGGTAGGATTGAAATTAAAAAAAACCCTAACCTATTGCTGAGGGAAATTACAGTAAATGTCCAACAGAAACACAGTTTGAATAACATAGTTGTGAATTTAAAAGAGGAAGAGAGATCTTGTGTGTTATAAGAAAAACTGTTTTCTTAGAAAGCAGACATATATGAAGGAAATGCTATTACTGCCTCAGCTTTGAATTTACCTTATTGAGGTTTCTGCCTCATTGTGCACCTTTCATTGTACTACTGAGCCTTTTCCCCAGTCCTTCTCGTCTCCTACTGCAAGGGAGCTTTCAAATGTCTGGTATGGGGCAAGGGAAAATAGTTTTCTTTCTTACAGATACTTTGCTTCCACCTTTTTAAGGAAATGCATCTATGAATTAAATATTTATGAAGTGCTATTCTAAACTAGATCCTGGGCTTTTCTAAGTCTGTATCTGTTTTCTAATTGTGCAGAGAATTGGAGACAATGATTAAATATCTGAAATGGAGGGATAGTACAATATGGTTTGTGAAGGATTCAGAAGTAACTCTCATTCTTATAGTTCAATGTTAATGGATGAAACTTGATCTTTTTTTAAGTCTCATTTTTCATAACTGTAACTGTTATACCCTTTCTTGCCAAGAGAAAATTTAATTAAGTGACTAGATGTATTGGTTTTGAAAGACAGGTGCCTGCCAAGGAAGGCAGGAGCTTCTCTTGGAATAGAAAATGTAAACCCCCTCCCTCCAAATTTTTAAAAGGGGCTCTCAGGCAAAAAATATGAGGATAGGAATCACAGTTCTTTAATATGTATAATCAAAATAAAGTAAACCAAAAACCCCAACAAACTACAACCTAATAGGAAAATTAGAACAAGATGCAGTATTAAAAAAAAAACCAAAACTTGACAGTTAGAATACAACCTGACACCCTGTCAGTCAGGGTGTTGGTAGCAGTCCAGTTTGAATTGTGGCTCCAGTAGTCCTCCTGGAGTGATAGATGGTTCTGTTGAAGCAGAGATTCTGTAGAAGGGTGGGGTTTTCCTCCAATGGTCCAGTGGTGATGTTGAAGAGTCTGGTCCTTCCTCTGGGAATCCAGTGGGAGAGAAGGCTGCTCCTCTGGGAATCCAGTAGAAGGCAGATGCCTGTTCTGTCCGAATGCCCAGATTATATCCAGGTGAGAATGCTTGGCTCCTCCCCCTGGGCGGGGCATCTCACAATGGGCTGATATCATTCTATGAGTCATGTGGTGGGTCCTCACAATGGGATGATGTCATTGTATGAGTCCTGTGGTGGGTCCTTAATGGCCCATTAAACAGGAAATGGCTCCCGGAGGGAGTTTTCTATGACTCATGGGGCAAGGCATTGCTTGCCCATTAATAGGAGATAGTCCAGGGGAGGAGGCAAGGAAAACACTGCCCCTCCTGATTTTAACAGTTCATGAAGATGGAATATTTTTACATTGTAACCTAGGACATTAGAATATGCACATCAGCAAAAATACTTGTTTTGAAGCTGCTTCTCTTAATCCAGAAGAATGAAAGGCTCAGTCTGATGGTTTTTTTTTCCTGATGCAGATAGAAATTTCAGTGACAATTTTCTGAGGGTTAAATTTATCAACTAACAAATACAGACAAAATTGTATCTAGAATTCTTGTAGTAACTGTGCATTATGTTATGTAGTGACTGTTTTTTATTTTTGCATGTATCATAAAGACCTCAATTTACAAATGCTGAATGCCAGGTTGTTATTTATTAAAATAGAATTAATTCTATGCTATTAATTCTCTGTGCAGCTGCTACTGAGATGGAGATTCACCTTTTGTTAGTAGGCTAAAGACAGCTGTTATAAAGACAGAAAATTACAGAAAATGTTTGGGTTTGTGTTGCATTTGAACACTTTTTCCTTTAAGAGGCACATTGGTTGATTTAGAAGTTATCAGTTAATATAAACTGTGTCTTCTTTTCTTTTTTTTTCTCTTTTTCCCTATTCCTCCTCCTCACCCCTTTTTATTTAATTTTTTTTTCATCTACATTTTCTAACTTTCTGTTTATTATCTAATGCCTATTTTCTAATTTATTTCTCCTATGTGTTTTCCCTTTTTGCCTTACATTTTTGTCCCACAGCATAAGACTACCATGTACTATGTGGCAGAATTCTAGTTGATGACTGTAAAGTTGTTAGGCATTACCATACTACAGATATCAAAATTCACAGCATCACCTGCAGATTATTTCTGATTATTGCTGTCATGAATTGGTGTTTTAAGGTCTCTTAATGAATCACCATTAAAGGTATTGGTAAAGCAGGTTTAATATGCAAACAAAAGCATGACAAAGTTCATTGGCAAGTTCACTCTACTGCTTACTAAATGATTAAAGCACACAGAGAGAAAGCAAACTAAAATCTAAAATCAATCCATTTAAACCCCAAATCAATTAAAAACTTACCTATGTGGAAGCTGGATGTGCAGGGAGGAGCAAAGGGTAAGGGTAGAAAAGGATAAGGATAAAAAGGAATAAAGAAGACCCCCCCCCCCCCCCTTATACAACAACA
>VXBU01017437.1:1854-17052 GCA_013400315.1 Bombycilla garrulus | reverse complement strand
CCCCCCCCCCCCCATTTAATCACAAGATTTAGACTAGACCTCCTTGCTAAACTAAGCCCAGACTTGACCAGCAGTTAATGCCTAAAGGCTTAACAGCACTTAACTGATAGCTTAATTGAAGAAGTTTAAGAAAAGATTAATATTTAATTTACTATAGCTTAACAAATCTAAAGTACTGGAGAATCTAGTAGAGCAACATTCATAGTACATTTACTATATCATATTCACACTCACACGCACACAGATTTAAAGGAACATGCACAGATCCAAAAAAGGATATGTAGGAGAGTGAATGCATTTTAGTAGGTTTAAAAGGTGAGGAGAATACACAGCCTGTGAAGAGTTGTTGCAACTTTTCAAGTTTCGTCTGACTCAGCAGGACAACAAATTATAGCCAACACAAACTGCAGCGTAAATACTAAAAAATGACCAAGAAAAAAAGTAGTGGATATTGTTTGCTGTGACTATGACATTTCCCTATAAATGCATCAGAGAGAAGCTATTGATGTATGGGCTGCATGTACAGACAGTGAGTTGGACTGAAAACTGGCAAAATATCTGGGCCCAGAGGGTGGTGGTCAGTGGTACAAGGTGTAACTGGAGGCTAGTAAATTAGTGGTACAACAACTCAGGGGATCATATTGGGTCCAGTCTTGTTCAATTATCTCCATCAATGATTTGGATGAGTGGACACAGAGTGCACTTCAGTAGGTTGGCTGATGACACAAAACTGGGGGGAGTCCTGATACACCAGAGGGTCATGCTGCCATCCAGAGGGTCCTCAACAGAAAGGACAGATGTGCTGGCAGGAACTTCATGGAAATTCATTAAGGAGAAGTATGAAGTTCAGCACTGGGGGAGAAACAGACACATGCACCAAAACATTCTGGGGACAGATTTTCCAGAAAACACCTTTCATGTAAAGGACCTAGGGGTTGTGGTGGACACCACACTGAACATGAGTCAACACTGTGCCCTTGTGTCAAAGGTGACTTATGGTATCCTGGCTTGCGTTAGGCAAAGTGTTGCCCATAGGTGCCAACCTGCTGTTGAGGCTACACCAGGGGTACTCTCTCCAGTTTTGGGCTTAGTACCAGAGACCCAGGCATACTGGAGAGACACCAATGAGAGGGCACAAAGATGATTAAGGGACTGGAGTATCTCTTCTATAAGAAAAGGCTGAGACGGCTAAAGGTGTTTAGCCCAGTTCAGGGAAGATTTTATTGGAATAGATAAATACCTGAAGGAAAATTGCAAAGAAGATGGAGCCAGGATTTTTACAGCAGCGCCCAGCAACAGGACCAAGAGGCATTTGAGTTTACAACAAACATAGCATCTAAAAATGATATAACACAGCTAGCGATGGTTTTCTCAGGTTCATGAAGCTTGCCATTTGTTCACCTTAGCAGTATTTCCTCCAATAATTATTTGTGTGTCTTCTTCTGATATGTGGCTTATTTATGTTTTACTCTAAGCATTTCTCCTTTATAGTTACAAAGACCAGAGTGCATGAAAATTTCTTTCAAAACCTGCATTCTGTATTTATGTCCGTAGGACCTGGGGGAGAAAAAAATTTCCTTCCAGTTCAATCAATTAAACTTTCTTGTAAGAGTAAATAGCTAAATAAGAACAGTAATAGCAAGAAGATGGAAAAAAATCTTGTAAGGATCGCTGCAAGGTTACCTCAACCACTCTTTTGATACAACACAGGTTTATTTATGTTTATATGATTTTGAGTGCATATTTACCTAATGCCTTTTTAAAGCCCTCAGTGATATATATTTAGAGACATTCAGCCAATTCTTCTCATGCTTTACTTTTCTTTTAGGTTTTTAGAAAACTTATTTTAAAATTCAAACTCCCTTTTTTCTTTATTTTTTTAATTCCAAAAAATTATTAATTTTTAGGGATTTTTCATTTTTGCAATTAAAACTTGCTTTTTTGGTACACAATAAATGCAGAAAACATTCTTTCAAGATATTTTTTTAACTCTAAATATCTAGGGTTTAAGATAAAAATTTCTTTCTATTTATTTCATGGGACAATATTTGGTCTTTTTTATTTTTATTTATCTATTTTATTTGTTGTGTCAGGTTTTTTCTCCCTCTGGACTGCACTTCAGCATACAACATCTTAAAGTTTACTGGACAAAAATGGATTAAATACTCCAGTTGAGGACTTATATTGGGGAATGGGGGAACACCTCATGACTTTTCCAGAGAAAGTTCCTTTTTCTGTCAATGAGAAGAAATAGTGGCATTGAAGTCATTACCATTATTTTGATTTACCTCACTTAAGGTCTGGTAATTAATCAATACAAATGATTTAAAACATCTCCTAAGCTTAACAATTTAGCCACGTTTTGACCACGTGTTTCTTTCAGTTGAGTTATTTATGAATTTTAATTTATACACTAACATATTGAATTGTAACGACAGGGCAATTTCCCAATTGCCAGTGCATGCAACAAGCAGAAACATTATTTTTGAGCAACCTGTAATCTCTAAGCAATATATTGACAACATAAATCATTAACTAAAAGCAGATTGGAAACCTTCAGAACTAGTCTGAAATATCATGGTCTTTAATTGAATAGGGGGAAAAGAAAGAAGGGGAAATTTTGTGTGTATGTTTAATTGTATAAACGATTCATTTAAATACTTTATTTACAGATAAGATCAGCATTTAGACAGAGTTAGGAGCCATTCCTTGCTGCCATTTTTAACTGAAAAGAAAAAGGAATCTTTTAAAATAATACACTGATTAGCTTCTTTAAAGCTAATATAAATAATTTGACCAAATACCGTAAAGAGCAACCAGTATTTGGATGGACTATGGGATATTTTCTCTAATCAGTTTCTTCCATGTCTGGTTTTTAGTAAAACTATTCTCACATTCAGTCTTTCCACTTAAGCTCAATATTCCTAATCACCAAATACAATCATACACATTTCCAGCCCACTGACCAATAGCTAGTCATATAAAAGTATATGCTGAATATTGCTGTGTCTTCTCAGGACTGAATAACATAATTAATTACACAAATAGTTTTTTGGTGCTTGTTAACTTTTAGAAATTTAAACATGGATTTCCTGAGAAAAATGTGCAGATTTCTAATGGATAATCTGGTAGGTTAAAGTTAGAAAAAGTTAGCATGACAGCCAGCTGGATGAATTTGTAACACAAGGATAACTGTCTCTTACATAGAATTCCTTTTGTCTTCTACAGCAGACATTCAAATTTTATTTTTAATTAAAAAAAAAAACCAAACAGAATTAGGTTTAACATATAAGTAAGTAGGATTTCACTGCTTTATATAGATGGGATAAAAGACTTCCTTTTTTATTTTTTTTGAGATTTCTTCTTTACTTAACATCTATTTCTATGTGTAGATACTCAGCATTCTGAGTGCATCGCAAGAATGCATGGCAAAAACACATAAGGCATAGAGAAGGACCAAATGTAAATTTGTAATTTGTAAATTTATAAATTTGTAATTTGTAAAGTAATTTGTAAATTTCAGTTTCAACTTTCTTGTGGTATACAACTTGTCAAACTGCTGCAGACCAGAAATAGCTTGTGCTTCTAAAATCAACATTGCATTGAGTGTACTACACACTGAAGCTTGTGAACTGATTTACTGGGGTTTTTTTGTGTGTGTCTCCCATTACCAGGACAGCAGACCCTACTTATAGTAGCTAGAAAGCTTGTGACAGGCTTTCAAATAATCAGAGATTAACTGACATCAAAGGAGATAATTCTGATCAGTGTTGAGTGTATTAAGGCATTCTGGATAATGTGGTTGCCATTTTTGTAACATTCGTCATTATTTTTGCCATCACTTTTGTGGAGAGTCTGTTAAATTAGTTTTCAAACAAGTTTCAGACTGCACTCGCACTGAGTCCAAAACCCAGGCTTCAGTAACTGACTTTTGTATTGCAAGGTTTCCATTTCAGTCCTAACTCCATAGCAAGTGTTAGGTTGCAACCAAGTTAATATACCCAAGAGCGCCTTTGTTGTGCTAATCCTAACAGGAACAAAGGAAAAGAAGAGAGCCTCAGAGCTCATTTGAGGTCTCTCATTTTTACTTCTCCTAATAACATCACTTTTTTGCATGGCTGCGGTCACTCCAGTATCTTGTAAACCTAAAGAGTTATCATCTGCCCTTCTATTCTGAGAAAAGGAATAATTATTTGTCTGGTTATTAACTGACAAAAATTCATTCTTGTGGAAGTTCTTTATTTGCATACTTTTTATTCCCTGTTTCCAGCTGTGACCTTTTGGTCATCTTTTGCGTTACTGATTTTGGAATTAGCTTTTTTTTTCTTCAGTCTTCATTATCATTTTCCTAATTTTAACCAGCCCATGTCTGTAACATTAATATTTAATATCTTAAAAAATATAAAGTATAATTTTTTAACAGTAACGTTTTTCTGATCACCTTAGCCTGTATAAAATCTTGTGCATCTGGTATCAAATCAAAGATTTGATTTTTCTTCCATAATTTAGCTACTTCCTTTTTTGTGTATCTTGGATGAGCTTATGTAGGATACATCCTTCTGCATAGAGAAACGTCATTTTTTGCATGAAGGTTTCAAGCCATGAATTCACTCTGAAAGTATTTTTCATGAAAGTAAAATTTAGTCCATAACCTTGCAGGGGATTTTCTCTCTCCCATGAGCTGATTACAGGTGATTGTGGTTTGAAAAAGAAGTCAAATTTGCGGAAGTGCAACTTTTATCTATTTTGTAATTGTTAGCATCCATTTCTGCTTTTTTATCAATTTTTTCAGTGAGTCCTAATCATGCTAGAGATGGATCCAGAGATCCAGGAAATCAGAAGTGCAAAGCCTTCAGCTGTGAAGAATAATGTGAAAAAGGTTTCCCACAGTGTTCTTTGTCCTTTGGTCCTTTAATGTGCACTAAATTATTTGCAAACACTGTGTCTTCAAGATCCAGTGACTAGTGAAGATACATTCACAAACGGTACAAAAACAAATAAATCTTTAGAACTATAGCTTTCATTAAATAAAAAGTAAAAGGTACCATAAATGCAAAGTTGCTATTTCAAACAATGAAGGTCACATAGGTATTTTTTTCTGGACACAGCTGAGCTAATATATAGAAGGCTACTTCAATTATCAAGAAGCAGTCTTTTCACATTAAATGGAGTATGACCATACAAGCTGCCTTCATTTGACTTTCCAGACAGCTGGAGCTGAATTCAAAGACAGCTAACTGCTGTGGGGACCTTTCTATGACAAGTAGCTCACTGGTACTCTTGAGGGGTGGAAAGGCTTCACACGGAAAGCTCAAAAGTATCTGGGCTGCTGTTGTGCAGAATGCAACTGCTGACAGATTTACCATCTGTCTTTGAGAAAGACAAGAGCTTGGGAAGCTCAGATACACCTATTCTTTAGTAAAAAGCCAGTTGTCAATCAAATCCTCCTCATTACAGCAAAGAGAACTTGAATTACAGCTAAGTGAAAAAGAAATATCAAGATATTAGTTTAATTTTATTTGTGTATCAATAGATGAAAACTCCTGGAACACCAGGAAACAGCAAAATGTAAACACATTTGTATTATCCATCACATAAACTTTCTCCATGAGAATAGTTTTATAGATGTACCAACAGTAACCATATTCATATCCCCCAAAAAAGTCATGTAATAGCACAGAATAATGAATTTGTAATATATACTATAATATTATAAATACTTCAGATATTTATTTTTTTGTAAATTGTCATTAACTGTAAAAGGTAACTGCTTTTCTTCCTATGTTTCTAAGTAATAGAACAGTTTGTATCTATCTTATAAAGGAACTTCAAGACTCTAGCCATTGGTATAAAAAAAAGATGTGCAGTCATCCCCAAATATTTTGTACTTGCTTATACACAAAATTATGTCTATGGCTTAGTGTAATTTGTAAAGAATCAGTCAAAATTAGAAACAAAAAATAAATGCTTTCTAAAAAGCTGCTGTACAAATATTTTCAGCACACAAATGCACAATTATAAACGTATGTCAATGCATAACACCTGCAGGTCTGAAAAATATTCATTTAACCCAACAGTTCATAAAAAATACCAGGAATTATGAAAAAGGGAATTATGGATTCTATAAATAGTAGTCTTTCTTAAGCGTTCATGTGAGTACATATATTTGTGAAAGACTTCCTGATAGATGTAAAAATATTTGCTCAGTTGCTCTGCCTGTATTTCTGCGGTTGACCAGTCTGTCCTATATGTTTAAAAAGAGTAAACACTTTATGGCTCATGTTCTTAAAAACCAAGCTTCACTTTAGTGGAAACATAAAAGAATACTGAACACGTCATATAGTTGTCACATAAAAATTGAAAACACATTTCTATAGGTGTGTATGTATATTGCTTACCACAAATACATAGATAGCTGACTGTAGGTAGCTGCTACTGAATCAGGGATTAGAAGATTTATAAATTAGAAATGACGTTAGTAAGATAAAAGTAGCATGTTTCAATTAAGGGATTTAACAAGGGGACTAGAAGAAGAGGTTTAATTATTAGCAGATGTCCTAGGTTACAATGTAAAATATTCCAGAAGGTCTGTATTCTATCTCCATCTTCATGAACTGTTAAAATTAGGAGGGGCAGTGTTTTCCTTACCTCCTCCCCCGGACCATCTCCTGTTAATGGGCCATTAACACCTTGCCTTATGAGTCATCGATAACTCCCTCCGGGAGCCATTTGTGTTTAATGGGCCATTGTGAGGACCCACCACATGACTCAAAAAATGACATCAGCCCATTGTGAGAAGCTCTGCCCAGGGGGAGGAGCCAAGCATTCCCACCTGGATATAATCTGGGCATTTGGACAGAACAGGCATCTGCCTTCTACTGGATTCCCAGAGGAGCAGCCTTCTCTCCCA
This sequence comes from Bombycilla garrulus, assembly GCA_013400315.1. Taxonomy (NCBI): domain Eukaryota; kingdom Metazoa; phylum Chordata; class Aves; order Passeriformes; family Bombycillidae; genus Bombycilla; species Bombycilla garrulus. Next base: position 10,142 of record VXBU01017437.1, on the reverse strand, counting down.
CTGGATTTCCCAGAGGAATGACCAGACCCTTCAACATCACCACTGGACCATTGGAAGAAAACTCTGCCCTTCTACAGGATCTCTGCCTCAGCAGAACCATCTATCACTCCAGGAGCACTACTGGAGCCACCATTCCAACTGGACTGCTACCAACACCCTGACTGACAGGGTGTCAGGTTGTATTCTAACTGTCAGGGTTTGTTTTTTTGTTTAATACTGCATTTTCTAATTTTCCTATTAGGTTGTAGTTTGTTGGGTTTTTTGTTGTTTGTTTGTTTTAGTTTATTTTGTTTATACATATTAAAGAACTGTTATTCCTATCCTCATATTTTTTGCCTGAGAGCCCCTTTTAATAATTTGGAGGGAGAGGGTTTACATTTTCTATTCCAAGAGAAGCTCCTGCCTTCCTTGGCAGGCACCTGTCTTTCAAAATCAAGACAGCAGATGAGTAGAATTGGAGTAGCTAGAGCAAAGACAATATATAATTTCATCATATAGCATTTTATCTAGTTATGTGTTTTAGAAGCAGTAGGGAGTACACGTAGCATTGCGAAGAACCAAGAACCAAAAACGCACCTGGCCTCTGAGATAACTGGAACCATGAGAGGGAGCCTGGACCATGACTTGGAGTGGCAAGGAGCCCTGGCAAGAGGACAAGATAAAGAGGAAGACGACTGATTTAATCTTCAGAGGACCACTGATCCATTTGAAGGGACCACTGACCCAATTAAGAAGAGACACTATGCAGCTGTAATGGACATTAATCTCATTTTAATATGAAACAAGGAGAGGCGGGGCCAGGAAATTAATATGTATAGGCGTTTTGGGGACTTTTATGAATATATAAGGCTTTTATGGATATAAAGGCAAGCTAATGCTTTGGAAATTTGCACATGGTTTTGGGAGGATTACCTCACGTGTTCCCAGCACTGCAATAAACATACCACTTTTCAACTTCAAGGAGTTGAAGAGTTCCTTCGTCCTGGCACTTCTGTGCTTCACTACAAAACGATTTTTTGTTTTGTGTGGGAAGTTTTCATGCCTCTTTTAACTCCAAGTGCTTTACCACAAATCTAGTGGGAGAGAGGAGAAAAGTATTCCAGAATTTTCCTTCAAGCTCCTTGACTGCAAAATTCTAAAATCCAAATTCTCCCTCTACATGCATGCAGTACAGAAATAATGGATTGCCAGATGTAGGAAAAGTTGCAATTTAGTAATGAGACCCGAACACTCTGCCTAGCACATTGTTATGGTGTCTTTATGAAGCAAAAATTATACATTATTACGCTAGTGACTACAGCTTTCCAATGAAAACCTGAGTCCTGGTTTCCAGTTGCCTTTCCTAGATTTGCTTCTATATTTTAATGCAGAATGCTCACCCTCTAAGCTTAGGGTTAAGGCACACATCAAGTAGATAGAAAATTCAGATTCAATGCTCCTCTGGTGAGGGAAGGCCTTGAGTTCAAGCACTCTAATGAAATGCAGCTTTACCACTGTCCATGTTTTAAAAGGAAAAGGAACAGAGACAGCTTAGTTTTTTACTTCAAAGAAAAGATTTAAGATTTCTGACTCCAGCCTAAAATATATACTCTAATGAAAAGTTAGGAAAGACCATAATTATTTGAGATCAAGCAATATATTGTCATCAAATGGAGCAAAATGTTGACTTATTTTTCATGCTGAAATACTTTCAGACTGCTATGAATATTTTCTTGAATTTCCTCCAGGCGTGGCATAGAAAGTTTAGTTGGAACTTTGAGGTCCACTCTGGTGGCAGCATGCAAAATCTCTTTAAGGGACTAGCTCTTAATGTATCTCTCAATTTCTGAAATGGCCAACAAAGTATTTCCCCAATTCAGAGAGAGTAAACGTGTTTCCACAGTTGTGAAGAACTCAATTGATAAAAGTTCTCTTGAATATATGGGAATATACTACTGCTGTGGAAGACATCTTAGCCACAGTATTTTTAGTCATGTAGGGACTAGTTATTCCATTTCAATTTAGTGTGTTCTAGTTAAACCACTATAAATCCCTGTTACTACATGGAAATCAGTTGCCTACTGATGTATGACAAGTGTGCTCATGATTTATTTAGCTTTCCATATTTGGTTAAATAGTGCAGTATAATTAAATCTCTGCCATATTTGTACACAGCTGAAGTATAATTTGGGAATATGTGACACGGTGATGGATGTTCTCCCTGGCTAGCCCACCTCAGCACCAGGCCAAGAGTGGGCCATTCCCGGAAAGGTGCTCAGTACGGGATATGGCTGTAGAGCTTTCACTCTAGGGCAGCGTCAAGGGCAGGAGCAAGAATGACGGACAGATCTTTTGCATAAGCTCCACAGGTGCATACTGTCTGGAGAATCCAGGGGCAAAAGACAGGGAACACTGCTGTGCAAGGGTTTAAATACAGGGGAGGTTTCATGGGAGGGTACAAAGTTTAACCAATAGGGAGAGCATGGGGGGGAGCATAAGGCGGCATTTACAATTGTTCAAACCAATAGGGAAACACAGGAAGAGGATACAATTCAAATAGGCCAATGGGGTTACAGGGAACTGACAGGGAAAATACTAGACTAAAGGAAGGTACAGGTTAGGATTGACAACTGAATGGGAGGGAGAGCAGGGAACAAGGGGCAGGGATACAATGATGGACAGGGAAGGAACTAGAACAAGGGGCAGGTTCGTGGGAGGACTGATAGCTGGGGCGGGGGAGTGTTGTGTGTGCAACTCAGACTATACCACAGAATGAACCATTCAGAGTGCTAAGAGTAAATAATGCACCGCAACAAGTATGTAGACAGGACGTCTTGTAAAATAGAAATGCTGACATTTATACCAGGGATACAGGACTCCACCTCTGACCATTTGCTTGTGTAAAATTGAGGTCATAAAGTGGCAAAGAGAAGAAGTAAAAATGAAAGCATCTTTTAGCTTCCAGATGATAAGAAAGATATCCACAGGGTAGTGATTAGGACTGGCAATCAGAAAAAATTTCTCTTGTAAACTAAACTCATTAAAGGATTCAATCAGTGTTAGTTAATAAAGATAGAGCTCCTCAGTTTGCCATTTTGGTGTGTAAAGTAGAATCACATTTAAAATATTTTACCAACTCATTGTGATACGAGATTTTGATAAACCATGGCTGTTAAATATTTCCACTGGGAACATCTTATAGAAAACCATGTGAATCTATGCAGAATTTGTATGAAAGTTGTTAATATATAAATTGAAAATAGTATATCTAAATATCACTAACATCATAAATGTAGACTTCTGATTCAGTGCACATCTGGTGTTCCTTCTGTAAACTTTAAGAAACGCATTTTTTTTCCACTATGTTTATATATATATATATATATATATATATATATATATATACATTTTTTTGTTTTGTTTTGTTTTGTTTTTGTTTTTTCCTGAAAATAATAATCCAGATCCTGAAGGTGCCTGGTAGAAATAAAGTGTATTTCAGGGAGTGGAAGAGACATGGGGATTTGCAAAGATCCATTTATATCCTTTGATGTGTTTGTTAATGCTACTGCCAGTGGCAAAAAGGCATGATTCCAAGATTCAAACATCATGGAACAGGCCATAAATTGGATTGTCCAGGTACAGCACTATGATTAGATTGAAGAAGAGATGGTAAAACAGCTATTAAATTATCCATCATCTAAAGTTTCCTCAAGGCAGGCAAAATAAACTCAGTTGCTTCTTTGTGACTCTGTTGGTTTATTTACAGTAATGAGGCTCTCTGAATGATGTAAATGCATGCAATTTCCATTAGCACTAATAAGAAATCAGTGAGCACATCGAGAAGGGAATACACACATTTGCAATATGTAATGTACTCTTGGATAGATGCTTAACCCAAAATATATTTGAAAATAATGTAAGAGATAAACATTGGAATGAAGTGGAAAACCTGGAGGTAAAGTGCTAATTCTTTCATGACATCAGCTCAGTTGTGGCCATAAAGGAACATTGAAGACGATTATGACGTGTTAGATTTGGAAAATATACAAGTATTTAACATTCTCAGCTACATATTGTAGGATATAAAAGAGCATGTACTTCCAATTAAATGTTTTGTTTTATATACAACTTGACTGTCTTCAATCTAAATTTACTGGAAAGTAGAAAAAAAAAAGAACAGCTCTTTTTGATGTTTAATCCTATTACAATTAGTGATTAAAAGACCATTATGAACATTATACTAAGAAACTGTGAAGTGTATGGACAGTATTCATAGAAGGTCAAGAAGCTGAAGACATACTGCATTATAAGTTCTTAACTTTGTAAAGAAGTAATAACTGTGTCTGTTTTATCACTGGTTTTAAGCAATACATTAAAATCAATGTTCTTATTTGAAGTATTAATGTGACCAGTAAAGGATTGAAATCCTGCTCTTCTGTATATTCTGTAAATGTTTTAGTCTATCTGCTTCTAAGGCCTGCAATTTGGTGCTTCATGAGGCACGAGACACAAGCTCTTACTCTGAAATAAGAGTGTGTAGGACATGGTAGGAGTTGAACCATACAAAGATTTCTACTGAAGGTCCTCATCTGCAGTCATAGACTCATGAAGTGAATGCTTGCAACCTGGATAATGCAGACATCTTCAGTAATGGTGTAAAGGTGAATCCAGGGAAATACAGGCCAGACAATCTCACCCTAGAAGTGAGTCTCTATCACTAAGAATTCCTCAAAGCATCACTCAAGGAGTCACCAAGATAATCAGGCAGATGGAAACTTGTTTGGGAGACAAGGCAGAAATCTTTGCAAGAGAGATTGTGAAGACATCCAAAGCTTGCCTGGATGTGGCCCTGAGCAACTGTGTATTACTGGACCTGTTCTAAGCATGTTGCACTAGTTGCCCATGGAAGTCAGTTCCAATCAGTATGATTCTATGATTCAAAGTGTAGCTCACAATGGACAGGACCAGTGGAAAAAAAAAAATGATGGAATTTCTGAACCCAGTATGCAGAAAAAGAAACGTAAGCATCTTCAGTCTGCTACTGATGCCTGTGGAAGGTACCTGGAATAGAGGCTAGACAGTGTTAAAGGAATAAAGCAAGTTAATTAAAAGGCCTACACAGGATATACAGGCAGTACAAGAGCCTGGCTGTTACTCCACCCAAGATGAACCCAAGATGGACGCCTGGTCACGAGTTTTCACACTTTTGTAAGTTTTGGTCCATTTACATATTGCTGTTAACTGTCCAACTACAGCTTCAGGTTATGAACTCCCATTCTCCTAGATTTCTTCACTTTTTTTTACACTTTTTGGGCCCAAAGCTGCAACTGTGTCCTTGGTTCTTGGGCTGGAAAAGGATTGTTTTGTCTAACTAAACTGTGAAGAGAGCCTGCTAACACTTTATATGAAGTTCAGAGTCATGCACTGAGGCAGTACAGCCAGGATTTACTCCTGAAAGGTCTCATATTGCAAAGTTTGGAAAAGGCCATACCAAATTCAGATACAGACCATAAATAAAAAAGTTTCATATGTAGATGATGAATAAAGCAATTCATAGCAGCAACAGCTCACTAGAAAGATAAAAACTGCTATGATAATTTACTCTGATTGTCAAGAATGAAAATAACTTCAGAGGAAGAAAAACAAGCTTATTAAAAAAAACCCCAAAAGACAGAAAAAAACAACATGTAGATCCTGCCTTGTCTAGTCTATGAGAAGATTTTAATGAGTTATTTAAGGTCTTTTTTTAAAGACCATGACATAATTCCATAGTCCATCTTTTTAATTTTTCACCATTTCTTCGATGTACAGGAAAGAACATTCACTGCTGAGGCTTCTGCTATCAGAAGAAACCGAAGGAAGCTGCAGGTTCTGCTAACTTGAATTACTGTTATCAATACATTATGGGGAAATTAAAGCAGAGCAAGCAAGCATGCATAACTTGTTAGTTGCAGATTCTTTTTCTATTTTGAAGAAACCACATTACATGGTGGAGAACTGTGTTATTGACACCTAAATTCAGAAGAAGTTCAGAATGACAGCACACAATTTGAAACCACCCCATGTGGACATACTTGCTGCAACCTTCCTTCTTGAAAACATACCTGAAAGCTCTGATATAGATCTGACTTACATTTGAAAGACAGCCCATTTGTAACACAACAGATTTGTGAATGATGCCTAAATAATGTATATAAACCCAGAAAACTATTTTTTAGATTTTTCCTAATACTTCTTAATGTGAAGTCATGCTTTTAATGGTTAATGTAAATAATGTTGTGTGATAAAGTATCAGCTGGGCTGTATCACCTCCTTCTCAAACACAACTTGGAAGCAGGCCAGCTGTTGGTAATTGGATCTTGCATGTTATTACACTTGCATCTTTGGTATCACTCAGCCTTTTTGCATTCCACTGCTGAATTTCCTTCCTCTGTGCTGTAGCTTTTTCACTACATGTTATTTATGTTTTTAAAATGAGCCATGCAAAGGAACACTTTTATAACCATGGTGACACCACAACACTCTTAAAAAGGTAATAATGTAATTCTACCAGACTGGTATCTGCTGTGACCAGCTGCCTTAAATGTACTGCCTTTTTAAATTTTTTTTTCTCTGATAAGAGCATGGAATGTGCTGAGTATTTCCATATCTGCTTAGGCTAGAGTAACTACTATAAATTAATACAATACTTTTTCAGCAGAAGTGATGAGCAGTGTATTTTGCTATGCCTGTTTTCCTATTAATTTTTTCATGAATCCTGGGATGCAATGTAGTTTTTTGGGGGGATGCTTTTTGTAGGTTTTGTTTCTTAGAATCCATGCTTCTGAATTCACGGGGATATGTAATTTTTTAAAAAATTAATTTTATCACCCATAATTTTGCTATCTTAGGAATCTATATATATTTTTCTGGTAGTACATCAAGGTTTAACATTATTTTTTTTCTGAAAATGTTTGAAAATTGTTGCGGCCCCTCTTAAGCACGGCCAGCTCAGGTGTCACCCACTCAGGTGTCACCCACTCAGGTGCCCCAGAGGGTGCATGCGACCAGAGTGGGGAAGGAGGGCAGTGTGGTGTGCATACCGGGCACCCAACCTACCAAGCCTGTGCTTGCTTGGGGGAAAAGCTGCTGACAGGAGAGTGGTGAAGGGTAAAAGATAGTCCTTCGTGCCAGGATGGAAGCTGGAATAATTTATTGTCCAGGGGAATCCAGGGTGAAAAAACAGAGAACAAAGGGGTACAGGGGTTTAAGTATAGGGGTCAAACAGAGGGTGGCTACAGTCAAAGAACCAATGGGGAGGTCGATGGGGAGGAGAGAGGGTGTAGGGAAAGGATTACACAACTGGCAATCAGCCAATGGTAACAGGGGGAAGAAACACAGGGGTGACATGGGCCAATGGGGCGTTGAGGCTTAGGGGAATTCCATAGGGGTGGACACTCCAGGGATTAGCCCATGTGGGGATTGAGGGGCAAGGGTCTGGAACAAAGGGGGTGGTCGGGGTAACTGACAACAGGGAGGTTGCAACTAGGGGAGGATCTTTGGGTGGGAGAACCAACTTGGAGAAAACTATAGGGGAGGAGGGACTAAACCATAACACATGGGATTGAACAAAAACAAGGGCCGCAACATCTCCCCCTTTCTTTTTCAAGGAAAGAGGGATCTGNTTGGAGGAACCAACTTGGAGAAAACTATAGGGGAGGGGGGAACTAAACCATAACAAATGGGATTGAACTAAAACAAGGGCTGCAACATCTCCCCCTTTCGTTTTCAAGGAAAAAAGAGTGATCTGGGCAGTATTCAGAATTAGGGTATAAATCATAAAACCATGTGAGTGGAATTTGGGGAAGGGCAGTGGATTCTTCATAAGGTGGGGGAGAAAGAGAGGAAGGAGAAGAAGAAGGAGGAGAGGATTCGACAGGGGTCACATTTAAGGTAGGGGGAATACAAAAACGTTTAAAGAGGGCTAACATAACTGACATTAGAACAAGTATTAAAACAATTAAAACAACAGTCTCTAAAATTGAGGAGAGCCAGCCCGAGGCTCCCCAACCCTGGAACAAGGTTCCCAGCCAGTCCTTGGAGTCTTTCTTGATGTTAGAGATCATGTACCGCACCTTTTTGATTGTGCCAGTGATGGAAGTGCTCTTGGACGATATATTCATTCAGCAGAGACCCTCAAACTCGTCACATTCGTGACCTTGGAACAGAAGCAGGAAATCGATGGTCGCCTGGTTTTGCAGGGTGGCCTGCTTGGTCAGTTTCTCATCCTCTAGGAGGTTGCTGAGCACAGCTGAAGTAAGATTGGCTTG
>VXBU01017436.1:4399-25297 GCA_013400315.1 Bombycilla garrulus | reverse complement strand
GGATGGTTTGGATGGTGGTGGGTTGTGGTTGAGATGATGATGGGTCATGGTTTGGATGGTGGTGGTGGATGTTCAGATGGTGGTGGTTGATGATTTGGATGGTGGTGGTGGATGTTCAGATGTGGTGGTTGATGTTCAGATGATGGTGGTGGATGGTTTGGATGGTGGTGGTGGATGTTCAGATGGTGGTGGTGGATGTTCAGATGGTGCTGGGGGATGATTTGGAAGGTGGTTTTTGGTGTTCAGATTGTGGTGGTTGACGTTCAGGCCGTGGTGGTTGATGGTTTGGACGGCAGTGGTTGATGTTTGGATGATGGTGCTGGTGGATGTTCAGATGGTGCTGGGTCCTGGTTGAGATGGTGGTGATTGGACAGATGGTGATGGCTGATGATTTGGAACGTGGTTGTTGATGTTCAACAGTGATGGTGGTGGTGGACACTTTGAACATCCCAGAGGACACCCGGAGGCAGCCGGGACCTCAGGGAACTGCCCCAAACCTTTGGGACAAACTCCATGGTGGGGCTGAACACCTCCACAAACACACCCAAAAATCAGAATAAACCAACCTCGAGCACCCTGCTCCTTCTCCTGACCTGGAAACTGAGACTGGGTGGAATAAAAGGATAAAAGGGATTTATGGAAAGGATCCAGCCTGGGCAGTGCAGGAACCCCTTGGGGCTGCACCCAAGGCAAACCCACAAATGGACACAAAATGGCCGCTGGTCATGAGGGCTCACACTTTGATATGTATATATTAGATACATATAAATATAGAAATAATAAATATTTTACACCCACAAATGGGCACAAAATGGCCGCCGGTCATGAGGGCTCACACTTTGATAGGTTTGGGTTCATCAGCACATTGGAGTTCATTGTCCAATTCCAGCTCCAGCTGATGAAGCTCCATCCTCCTTGTTCCCTCTCTTCCTTCACTGCTGTTTCCACTCTTGGGCCTCAAATTTGTCCTTGGTCCCAGCTGGAAAGGAATTGTTTTGTGTCCCTGCTCTGTGCAGAGAGCTCACCAATCGTTCACATGAAACCCAGAACTGCACATTAAAACAGCACAGAGTCCAAAAAAATATAAAAGCTAAAACTTAAGTCATCACCAGCACGGGGCAGGATCTGCCCTGGGGGATTCCTGGGAAGAGGAGAAATTCCCAAGGGATGAGGAGCCGATAACCCCGAGCGTGTGACGAGCTGGGAGGGCTCCCCCGGGTTTGGGGTTGTGTCTGTTCTCCCTCTTATCTCTTATTTCTTATCTCGCGTGTGGTTTTTCCCCACATGGAGCACAGCTGGGCCGGGACCCCACAAGGCATTTCCCGCTCCCCGAACGTGCCTGGGGAAAAGGGGAGGGAGCTGGGAGGGATCCAGCGTGCTGAGCTCCCGCTGAGATTCCCAAGAAATCAATCAGCCCGGGATGAGGGGTGGCCCTTGGCAAACAGCGGGACTGGGAGGAAAACATCACCAAAAAAAAGGTGGATGGAGGGGCTGTGGGAGCTGGGAATGAGTGGATTTGCTCCTGGGAGGTGATCCCAAAAGATTCAGGGAGGGAAAAGTTCAGATTTGGGAAGCAGGATGCTAATTAGGGAGATCAGGAGCTGGGAATGAGGGGATTTGTTTGTAGGAAATGATCCCAAATGTTTTATCAGGAGTTGGAAAGGAAAACTTGGGATTTGGGAAGCTGGTGATCAATTAGGGAGATCAGGAAATGGGAATGAGTGGATTTGTAGGAAATGATCCCAAATGTTTTATCAGGAGTTGGAAAGGAAAACTTGGGATTTGGGAAGCTGGATGATAATTAGGGAGATCAGGAAATGGGAATGAGTGGATTTGTAGGAAATGATCCCAAAAGATTTCATCAGGAGCTAATAGGAAAAATTCGGGATTTGGGAAACAGGCTGCTAATTAGGGAGATCAGGAGATGTGAATGAATGGATTTCTTTGTAGGAAATTATCCCAAAAATTTCATCAGGAGCTGATAGGAAAAATTCAAGATTTGGGAAACAGGCTAATAATTAGAGAGATCGGGGAAAAATCTCAGCCAGGATTCGTGGTCTGTGGTGGCCAAGGTTGGGAAAATCCACATTTGGAATCTCCTCCACAGTTTGGAAATTCTGAAAGTGTCCGATGGAGCATTTGGGGTTTTTTTATTTTCCAGGCTTCAGTTCCCTCCAGGAGTCTGGAAGGCATGAATTCCCCATCCTACTATTTTGGGAATGTGTGTTTGGGAGAATGTTCCCACTCTTATTCCATGTGGAAATGGGACATGGAAAAGGAAAATCCTTTATGGCCCACAATGTAGATTTTTTATTTAATTAAATAATATATTTAGATTTATGAAGAAGGTGAAGAAGGATAAATTTTTGCTTTAAAATCTTCATCTCATTTTATATATATTATTAAATTTTAAAACCCTAAACTCTAAGTTTTTTACAATGCGATATTATAAATTTCTATCTAAATTATAAAGCCATAATTTTAGTTTTATAGTTTAATTTTGGAAACTTTCTCTGTGGCCTCAGGTTAAATGTAGTGTTCTTTCTGGGATTAGTGTCTGATTGTACAGAAAGTCTAAAATTCTCCCCACACCTAAATCTGGATTATTATTCCCAAAATATCCTTCCAAGATTTCTCCTGTTACATCCACCAAACGCGTAGGGTTTGCCTGGTCGGATCATTTTCAGAGTTTGTTCCTTTGATTCAATGCCCTTGGAATTTTCTCCAGGATCTTCCAAGTTGTTCCTCCAATTAAATTCCCCGAGAATATTTTCTAGGATTTCCCGAACCTCTGGTGGAATGGTTCCTCTTGTTAAATTCCCCTGGAACTTTTCCTAGGATCCTCCAAATGGTTCCTCAATTAAATTTCCCTGGAACTTTTCCTAGGATCTTCTAAATGATTCCTTTTGTTAAATTCTCCTGGAAATTTTCCTAGGATCTTCCAAATGCTTCTTGGATGGTTCTCCTTATTAAATTCCCTTGGATCTTTTTTTAGGATCTTCCAAAGCGCTCTTGGAGTGGATCTCCTTGTTAAATTCTCTGAGAACTTTACTTAGGATATTCCAAATGGTTACTTTGATTAAATTCCCTTGGATCTTTTTTTAGGATCTTCCAAACTGCTCTTGGAGGGGATCCCCTTGTTAAATTCCCCTGGAACATTTCCTAGGATCTTCCAAATGGTTTCACTGATGAAATTCCCCTGGAACATTTCCTAGGATCTTCCAAATGGTTTCACTGATGAAATTCCCCTGGAACATTTCCTAGGATCTTCCAAATGGTTTCACTGATGAAATTCCCCTGGAACATTTCCTAGGATCTTCCAAATGGTTTCACTGATGAAATTCCCCTGGAACATTTCCTAGGATCTTCCAAATGGTTCCTCAATTTAATTCCCCTGGAAATTTTCCTAGGATCTTCCAAATGGTTCCTCTGATTAAATTTCCCTGGATATTTTCCTAGAATCTTCCAAATAGTTCCTTTTGTTAAATTCCCCCGGAACACTTCCTAGGATCTTCTAAATGGTTCCTCTGATGAAATTCCCCTGGAACATTTCCTAGGATCTTCCAAATGGTTTCACTGATGAAATTCCCCTGGAACATTTCCTCGGATCTTCCAAATGGTTCCTCTGATGAAATTCCCCTGGAACATTTCCTAGGATGTTCCAAGCCCTGCTTGGATGGATCCAGGGGGATGAACCTGTGGAGGAGAAGGACCTGAGGGGAGAGGGAGAGGACTTGGGAACGAGATCCCGATGCCGTGAGAGTGTCCCTGTGGGAGGTGGGTTGGCCCGGGGGTGTGAGAAAGGAACGTTTGGAAGCGTGTGGGTGTGAGGTGTGTGTGAGACCGCACCTGCCTTTCCCTGCCCACACTCTGAGAACCTTCCCAGGGTGTTCACACGGGCCGCAGTTCCCAAAATAATCCACCCATCCCGAAAAATTCCCGAGCCTGCGGCCCCCTGGAGGAAAAGGATTTGCTCCTGCGCCTCGTGCTGGAGGTCAGGGCAGGTGACCGGGGGTGTTTGGGGTATCCCAACCCCTCTCAGCCTCCTCTTGTTCGGTGGAAATAATTTGATAATAATAGTGAAGCTGATATTTATTGATCGATTTTTATTTATTTAAAATAAATACTTGTTTGTGTCATATTTATTGTATTTTTTATGTATTTATTTAGTGCTGGGCATCCGTGGGGAGATTTCCTGAAATGGTGTCTGTGAAGGACTTGAGGTTTTGCTTTGTTGTTTTTTTTTCTAAGGTATCATATATGTAGGGAATTTTATATATATTAATTTCTTTATCTTGTTTATTTTTGTTTTGCCCCGTAGCTACTTTCATGGTTTTTTGGGGGTACGTGTTGTTGTTGCTTTTGGTCTTTTGATAATTGTTCAAATTATTGGATGAGTTTTCTCCAGTCCAGGAGAAAAAAACACAGGACTCTTCCTTATTTTAGTTTTTTGTATTTGTTGTTCCTCTTATTTCATATGCTTACACTACATTTATTGTTTTAATTATAAGAAATTCCAGATTCCTTCATTTTTGTGAGCATAGTCAAGGCCATCAATACAGAACCTGATTTTTATTAGGTTTGTTCTATTTTAAAGGACAATCTATATTTTTAGGTTAATTTTTTTAGATTATTTAGGTAAATTTTTTAGGTTAATTACAAAATTAAATTCCTAACCCCTTGTCTCACTCCTCTGAGGGATGGGAGAACTGAAACATTTCCCATCTCTCCTCCATTTCTTCCCATCCTGCTCCTGGAAATCCATGGAAGAGGCAACCGAGCATCCCTGGGCTCAGTGACATCACAAATACCTGGAAAAGAGTGGAATCATCCCGATTTTTGTGACAGGCTTGGTCATTTTCCTCTTCCAGAGAGCTCCTAAATCCCTGGAGCCCTGGATTTTAAGGGAAGGTGGAGCATGGAAACCCTTTTTATCCCAAAAAGTGCCGGCATCCCCGCAGGGGGATGGGGATTCAGCACTTCCCCTCGCCTCATATCTCAAAAGAACTCTTCCGTGTGAGGGTGGGGAACAAAACTGGGAAACCCCAGCTGGAATTTTTGTGGAAAGTGCCTGGAACATCAGGACTGGGAGAGCTGTGGTTTGGTTTGTTTGGGTTCAGTTTGGTTTGGGTTTTTGGTTTGGTTGGGTTTGGTTTGGTTTGGGTTTTTGGTTTGGTTGGGTTCGGTTTGGTTTGGGTTTTTGGTTCAGTTTGGTTTGGGTTTTTGGTTTGGTTTGGTTCAGTTTGGTTTGGGTTTTTGGTTTGTTTGGGTTCGGTTTGGTTTGGGTTTTTGGTTTGGTGTGGTTTGGGTTTTTGTTTGTTTGGGTTTGGGTTTTTGGTTTGTTTGGGTTCAGTTTGTTTGGATGTTTGGTTTGGGTTTTTGGTTTGGTTTGGGTTTTGTTTGGATTTAGTTTGGTTTGGTTTGGATTTAGTTTGGTTTGTTTGGATTTAGTTTGGTTTGGTTTGGGTTTTTTGTTTGTTTGGGTTTGGGTTTTTGGTTTGTTTGGGGTCGGTTTGTTTGGATGTTTGGTTTGGGTTTTTGGTTTGGTTTGGGTTTTGTTTGGATTTAGTTTGGTTTGGTTTGGATTTAGTTTGGTTTGTTTGGATTTAGTTTGGTTTGGTTTGGGTTTTTTGTTTGTTTGGGTTTGGGTTTTTGGTTTGTTTGGGGTCGGTTTGTTTGGATGTTTGGTTTGGGTTTTTGGTTTGGTTTGGGTTTTGTTTGNTTTGTTTGGTTTGGGTTTTTGGTTTGTTTGGGTTCAGTTTGGTTTGGGTTTTTGGTTTGGGTTTTGTTTGGATTTAGTTTGTTTTTTTTGGATTTAGTTTGGTTTGTTTTGGGTTGAGGAGGTTTTGGGGGATGAATTGGGGGCTGCAAAAGCAGTGGGCATGATTCTGGACCCCGATTGTGGACTGGGAGTGTTGGAGATCCATGGCCATCCTCCCTCAGCCTCCAGAAAAATCTGGGAAAACCTTTGGAAACACGTGGAAAATTCAGGATCAGGTCACTTTTCCCTTGGGAAAAGCCACATCCCCCCCTGGAGCCATGCGGTGGCCGGTCCCTCCTTGCACCTTTTTTCCCAATTTTGGGAAAACCATCCCACCTGGCAGAGGGAAAACCAGGATTCAGTGCGTCAGCCAGGAAGAACAAGCAGGGCTCTGGGAAATTCACCTCCTGCTCCAAGGACTGTGGATGTTTGGAAAACAAAACAACCCCCGGTGCTGGCAACTGGAATTCCGGTCTCCCCACTCCCAGGGAGTGTCCTGATCCCAAGGCTCTGGAATCGAGCTCGCTCTTGCCCTCTGGAGCTTCACGCTTGGATTTGATGGATTTATTTTAAATTTTTTCCCCCTTGATGAGGAGTTTCCCCAAAAAAATAAAAGGGGGGGTGGGGGGGGTGAGCACCTCTCTGGCTCTGCTGTGGGGAAGGGCAGGCAGGATTTGGAGGATCAAAATTGGAATTGGATTTTCCCAGATCCAGGGAATTCTCGCTGATGTTGTTGTTGTTATTTTGGGAAGGGCTTGCAGTGGCTTTGCCTCCTGCTCCTGCTTTTTGTGGGAATCTGCCAGATGGGAAACACCCACGGATCAGACCTCAGTGGTGCCACCAGCCAGGAACACAAAACACAGACTGAGACACCTCTGACCGTGTCCTGATGCTTTGGAGTTGGGAATTTTCACTCAAAATTGAGATTTTTCCACGGATTTTGGTGCCCCCGGGGTGACACAGCAGGTGAGCTGGGGTGTGAGAGTGAAATCTTGGATATCCATGAGTAAAAAACGCTGGATTTAGCGTTCTTCCTGGTGATTTATCCTGGCCGTCTCCAAAGGCAGCCAGCCTCGGGGGAGAGAGGCCCCTCGGAAAGCCTGGCAGGAAAACCCACCCCAGACAGGAAAGCTTTGATATTCCTGCCGTCGGGAATGGCTAAGAGCGAGGAGAGGCTCTTGCACAACTCCCACCGAGCTGGTTTTAAAGGCTTTTATTTTTATTTTTTTTTTTAGCCGATCCTAAATCTCTTACAGGATTTTTCTCCTGGCCCTGCCAGCGCTGAGCTCCCCTCTGGAATTCCAGCGGGTCCCCAAATCCTGGTAGCGTCCCGTGCGTCGGTGCCTGTGGGCAAATCACTTCCACCTCTGGAGGATCTGGCCATAAAGCGAGGTTAATAACCCCAAATTACCAACCTGTGAGAATTAATGAGCTCGGCCCGGCCCGGCCCTTTGAAGGCAGGAGGCATTACAGGAGCGCCGGGCCATTATTACCGAGTGTGGTTTTAATCTCGGCCTAGTTTCCCTTACAAATTGGAGTTCTGCTCCCTTTGGGCTGCACGGCACTAATTAGGCTGGGAAGGGAGGAAATAAAGGTTTCCAGTGTTGGAAACCAGTTAATTTCAGGGTGCTTTGCTTTTAATTGCGTCTGCGAGGACATCGGGAAAACGCGTAATGAGCTGAGAACGCTTGAACTCGGCTTTTATTGGTCCCTAAACCCTTGCTTCTGCTAAGTCACAAAACGCCAGTAAAACAGCGGAGAACTCAACCTATTTTTTTTTTTATAATTTTTTTTTTTTAGACGGTGAAATAATTCCTCCTCACCACTTTTCATGTCGCCCTCCTCCTCCTCCCATAAATCCCGGAGCACTTCACCAGAGCGGGCGCAGCGCTCGGCCCGTCTCGTTTGGGAAGCACAAGGCAGAGGGGAGGTGCCGGGATTTGCCCAGGGTCACGTAAACGAGGCTTCGGCTCCGTAAAAATGTGTGGCAATTTGGGAAAACAGGTGGAAAACACGCTGGGAAACACACTCACCTCATTTTTGGGCTTTGTTTTTTGTTTCGGCGCATTCCTGTCGATTTAAGCCGGGTTTTGGGTTTAAAGCGAAGCTTTGCCGCGGTTTGCTGGACTCGGAGCTGTCTGGCTCCGGCACAGGGAGGGTGTGGAGGTGCTGGAGAGATCCAGAGGATCTCAGGGAGATCAGAGGGATGGAGCAGCTCTGCTGGGAGAGTTGGGAATGTCCAGCCTGGAGAGGAGGAGGTTTGGGGTGACCACAGTGTGGCCTGGCAGGGGCTGAAGGGGATCCAGGAGAGCCGCAGAGAGAGAATTCCCAAAGGATGGAGAGACAGGAGCCAGGGAATGGATCCCAGTGGGAAAGGGGAGCTTGGGCTGGGATCTTGGGAATTAGGAATTCCTGTGTGGGCTGGAATTCCCAGATTTGCTGTGGCTGCCCCTGGATCTCTGGCAGCGCCCAGGATGGGATTTGGAACACTCTTGGACAGTGGGAAAGTGTCCCTGAACATGGATGGGGTGGGAATGGGATGGGATTTAAGATCTTTTCACACAAAAACCATTCCTGGGTTCTGGAGCCCCTCTGCTCTGGGAGAGCTGGGAATGTTCCCCTGGAGAAGGGAAAAATCCAGGGAATCCTCAGAGTCCCTGCAGGGGCTCCAGGAGAGCTGGAATTGGGGACAAGGCCTGGAGGGACAGGAGCCAGGGAATGGATCCCAGTGGGAAAGGGGAGCTTGGGCTGGGATCTTGGGAATTAGGAATTCCTGTGTGGGCTGGAATTCCCAGATTTGCTGTGGCTGCCCCTGGATCCCTGGAATTTCCCAAGGCCAGGTTGGATCCCCCTGGGACAGTGGAAGTGTCCCTGCCATGGCTGGGGTGGCACCGGATGAATTTTAAATCCCCTTCCAACCCAACCCCTTCCAGGATTCAGGAATTACGTTCACTCGAGAGCCAAGCGCTCCGCTCCAGGAAACCCCAGCAGTCCCGTGCGCCTCCAAAAGTTTCCCTCCACCTTCTCCTCGTCCTCGGGAAGCCCGGGAAGGGGCTCAGCCCCGGGGCCGGGTGGCAGCCCCCGCGGCGCTCGGTACCATGGACAGCGCTGCCCCGGCCCCGCCACTCGCGGGGACCCGGCCCGGAGCTCCCGGGCTTTCACCGTCCCCGCTCTGCTCCGCGCCCGAAGCTCCTGGGAGGTTTTCAGGCAGCAGCAGCTTTTATTTGTCCTGGATTAGCTGTAGGAAATCCGTGAAACCCACCTGGATTTAAGGGGGTGGGATGGGTACCTGCGCACCTGACATCGGCACGAGGGGGGTGCCCCGTCTGCTGCAGGAAAAAAAAAAAAGGAGTTTTTCCTTCAAAATAAGGGGTTTTGACATCCTAAAATCCCGCGGGGATTGGTGTTCCTGTATCCCTGAAGGGATGTGGAACATGAGGAGGAAAATTCCGTAATAAGAGGTGTTAGAACCCCGGTCGCTGAGAATTTCAGACTTTCTGTGCTGACCCCTAGGGGAACTCAGCATTCCACCTGAGGCCGTGAAAAAAGCTTCCAAAATTCAATGATAAAACTGGGATTATGGGTGAGTAGTTTAAATAGAAGTGTGTGATATCACAGATGAGAAAACTTAGAGTNTTCTTCTTCCTGGTCTGGGTGATATTGGGTAGAAAAGTCCCCATTATGGGCCGTGGGTGATTGGTTATTGGGTTAAAAATAAAAATAATTCAGGTGGCATTTCTTAATTGGATAATTTACCCTTAAAAGGCCTTGTAGAGAGAGACAGGGCTCCATTTTTAGTTTGTTAGAGCTAAAACTCACCGAGTTTTAGCTCAGAACTCACGAAGAGGGTTGTTTTTTTTTTTGGAGAGGGGAAGGGGTGGCTGCCCCTGGATCCCTGGAAGTGACCAAAGCCAGGCTGGACATTGGAGGTTGGATCAACCTGGGATTGGGGAGCAGTCCCTGCCCTTGGAATGAGGTGGGAGGAGAAGATCTTCACGGTCCCTCCAACCCAAACTATTTTGTAACTCCGCAGCTGCTTTCTGGAGGTGGGAATGTCCCAGGAATTCTCACTCCAAGGGTTCAAGGATGGATTATGGAGCTGGTTCTGGGAGCAGAGATCCATGGAATCCCCGCGGCTCACCGGGACAAAGGAGCGCTGGGAGCGGATCCGTGACAGCTTCCAGGTCCAACCCCTGGAATTTAATGTGTGGAGCAGTGTGGGTTTATTGGGCCACCCTCAATGTTTTGCAGGGAAATCTCTCCATGAGGCAAGAGAGGGGGGTTTTTAGATGTTTAAAAATGCAGATTATTTTATCTTCTACATGGAGCAAAACCCTGAGGGCTTTACAGGAGTTGGAAGCAGGGCCAGAAGTCACAGGACTCTGGTTTGCATCGTCCTTTAAAGACTCATTAACCAACAGAATATTGACAATTGGGATATTTATATTATTAAACCAATAATGAGAAATTTCATCAGCAATAACGTGACCTTTTCTGACCAGCCTTGTTCTGCCACACAAATCCATTCTGCAGACTTCTTGTCACCTTTGTAACCGCTCCTATTCTCTCTGTACCTTAAACTCTGAACTCTGAACTTTCCTCTGTCCAGCTTCACCTGTCTCTGTTGTGACTACAAATCCACATTCTCACCTCCAGCACCTGAGCTTGGGAGCTTCTCCCAGGGCCTGAGCTCAAAGCCTGGGTTTAATTCTGAGTTCTGGCCCATTAATTAAATTAATTTTATTAAATTAATCAGGCCCAGTGCTCTGAGAGCTCTCTGCTCTTTGGATCCCAACAGAACAGCTCCGCATTCGAGCCCAGGCAGCAGAGAATGGCTGGAAATTTAAACCCAGCTCAGTGGAGAGCACGAAAGAGCTCAAACCGCAGAAACGGAGCTCATTGCGAAACCTCCGAGCGCTGCTCTGCTCCAGCCGGGAGCAGGACACGGGTGCTGAGCGCGGGGAATCGGGGACATCAAAGCAGCAGCTCTGCGTCACCCAGGAGCGCTGAAATTCCCGAGGAACTCGTTCGGCTTCTCGGGAAGGCGGGAGGGACAGGAGAGGCGCCAAGTCCTCAGCGAGGCCCTGGAGATCACGCAGATCTCACCTGTGCCTGAGGGGTTTAAGCCGAGGATCTGGGATGAGCTGGGATTTTAGCACCAGGCGGACACTTGGCTCAGTGCTGTTGTGGGGGCGTTTCCCGGTGGTGGAGTCGGATTTAAAGGGGAATTTGTGGATTTAAAGGGAAAATCAGCACCCGGGAATCGGCGGTTGTGGGATGTGATGGTTTGCCATGAGCAAAACCCCGCTCCTGGCCACAGCAGCGTGGTGTGCAGCTTCGGTCGGGGTGGAGAGCTGGTTGTAAGGCCAAGGATGTCCGGGGGGACAAACGAGGTGATTTTGGGGTGATTGTCCTGAATTGTGTCCGGAGGGACAAACGAGGTGATTTTGGGGTGGTTGTCCTGAATTGTGTCCGGGCGGACAAACGAGGTGATTTTGGGGTGGTTGTCCTGAATTGTGTCTGAGGGGGCAAACGAGGTGATTTTGGGGTGGTTGTCCTGAATTGTGTCCAGGAGGACAAACGAGGTGATTTTGGGGTGGTTGTCCTGAATTGTGTCCAGGTGGACAAACGAGGTGATTTTGGGGTGATTGTCCTGAATTGTGTCCGGGGGGACAAACGAGGTGATTTTGGGGTGGTTGTCCTGAATTGTGTCCGGGCAGACAAACAAGGTGATTTTGGGGTGATTGTCCTGAATTGTGTCCAGGCAGCGGGTCAGGCACTGACAGGGTGTGGAGCCATGGGAATGGTTTGGGGTGGAAGGGACCCGAAATCCCAAAATCCCATCCCAGGGGCAGCGACACCTTCCCCAATCCCAGGCTGATCCAAACCCCGAGTCCAGCCTGGCCTTGGGCACTGCCAGGGATCCAGGAGCAGCCACAGCAAATCTGGAATTCCAGCCCAGCCAGGAATTCCTTCCCCAAATCCCATCCCTGTCAGTGGGGAATGATTCCCGCTCGTTCCAGCTCCACGATTCCTGACAGAGAGCCCCTCTCCGTCTTCCACGGAGGCCCCTCCAGGTCCTGGAAGGACATCAATAAACACTTCATCTGCATTTTGGGAATGTCTGGATGTCCTCATTCCAGCCCTGGTGGGCGGTGTCCCTGCCCATGGATGGGTTGGAACAAGATGTTCTTCAAGGTCCCGTCCATCCCAAACCACTCCGTGATTCCCTGGGTGTGTTTGGAGCAGGAAAAACACAAACCCCTCATTCTGGGAGGTTTGACATCCCCCGGGGGACTGAAGGGCTGGAATTTGGATTATTCCCGTTCTCCCTCAAGAAGGGATTTGGGGTCTGAAATATCCAAACTGGGGGATGGAGGAGGAGAACAAGTTGGATCCCAGGATCTGTGAGGATCCAGATCCTCTGGATGGAGAGGGAGAATGAGCTGGATCTCACAATCCGTTGGGATCCAGGACCCTCTGGATGAGCACAACCAGAGCTGTCCAGCCTTCCCGAGCCTGGAAATTGGGACTGGAGGCTCCTGGAGAGATTTCCTTCCCGTATTTGACACCTGGATGGCGGAGCAGGGAGGAGAGAGGAGGTGAAGATTTTTTGGGAATGAAAATTCTTGGATTCCTCAAACCTCTGGAGCCGAGGGAACCAGCAGGGAAAAAAGACTCGGAAAACCCTAAACCAGGAAGATCTCAGACATTCTGCTGAAGAATCTCCCCTCATCTCCTTGCCAAGGAATCTCCCGATTCCTCCCAATCCTTTGGCCGCTCTTCTGCGCTTCCAGAGCTTTCCATGGGTGCTGCTGCTCCGGGATGGGGCAATCCTGGATCCGCCACTTCCCTGGGACACTGGGGACAGGCTCCCCGCGTGCCCGGACACGCCGCCCCAAAACTGTTTCTCCGTGCGAGTTTCCCACAGCCGGAGGAATTCCTGGCAGGAGCCACGCCTGCCGTGAACTGGTTTAACACCAGTTTGTCAAACGGGAGAAGCCGACAGAGCTTGGAACCCTCTGGAAAACACCCGGCCCGGCCCATCCCAAACATCTGCACCCCGGGCAAAAGCTCCCCCTGAGGAAAGGTGACAAATGTCACCTCCGGCATTCCCAGAGTGGCCGTTCCACGGAGGAATCCCACGGAAAATCCCAGTGTGTGAGGAACTCAGCTGGAAGGGGATGGAAATCATTCCTGGGTGCAGAACTGGGATGAATCTGGGCTCTGAAGCCCCTCTGGAAGTCTTGGGTGGGATTTTTTTTGGCCCGTGTTTTCCCGGCGACGAATCCACCCTCCGTCGTTTTTTTTTCACTCGGAACGAGTTTTTCCAGGTCTGGAAGTGTCCCAAGTGAGAGGATAAAAAAAAAAAATCAAAAAGAATCTCTCTCATCTTCTTAAAGGCTCCTGGGAACACCTTGGAGAGGTTTTGATGTCATTTATGAAAGCAAAACTTGGGCTGGTTTTTGGTTTTAAACCAAGCCTGAAATTTAGGGCAATGGGGTTGGAGAGAAATGGGAATTTTAGGTTCAAAATCTTCCACTGGAAAAATGGTTTTACCCCAAAGGACCAAAAATATTCCTGATAATGGGTTGGGAAAAGAGAATGAAATAATTTTTACTTTCCATGTCCCCTTCTCCAAGTCAGCTTTTTTCCTGCTTAATTCTTCTATTTTAGATGAAATTTTTTAGATTAAATTCCGATCTTTTGCAAAGGCTAAATTTTAAGAACTGGAGTTAATTGGGATCCTCTCTGCAGTCTCCGTGGAATTTCTTTCCCTTATTGATTTTTCCCATTTGAAAAATGGAATATTTGGGGTTATTTTGAATCCTTTTGGCCACAGAGCAGAAGAATCTGGTCCTGGCGCCATTTTGGGTCTGAGCTGGTTTGGATTTGGAGTGGTCTGGATGGTCGAGCTGCACAAAAATCAGATTAAATTCATGCTTTGAAGGGGTTAAAATGTTCAAACCCAAATTTCAGGTTTCCTGAACTGCCTATTTGCTTTTTTTTTNCATTTCTTTTTTTTTTTTTTTTTTTTAATTATTCTCATTATTTATTGTAAGAGAAGACAGAAAATGTCTGCATTTTTCTCTTCGACATCTCGGGATTTTTTTCCCTCCCTCTGAAGCTCTTTCAGCCTGTCCTTGTCCATCCTGACTGTCAGTGCTGCCGGCTGCTCCTCCTTTATTTACCCAGAATGCAGAAATTCCCAGTCCAACCCCAATTTCCAGCTGGTTTTGACTCCCAGGTGCCACCGGCCAGGTGTCAAATCCCTGGAATCAGCGAAGGCAGGAGAGTGGAAGGGAAAAATCTGTGGAGGGCCAGGAGCCAGGGAATGGATCCCAGTGGGAAAGGGGAGCTTGGGCTGGGATCTTGGGAATTAGGAATTCCTGTGTGGGCTGGAATTCCCAGATTTGCTGTGGCTGCCCCTGGATCCCTGGAATGTTCCAGGCTGGGTTGGATCCCCTGGGACGGAGCCGTCCCTGCCCAGGATGAGCCTGGAACAACAGAGCGTTTAAGATCCATCCCACCCAAACCATTCCACGATTCCCTTTCTCTCCTCCATCCTCTCCTCACCAGCAGGATTTCTGTTTGCTCTTAACCCTTCAGATTATTTTCTGGGGCTCAATTCCAGTAAAAAATTCTGTTTTTTCACCCCTGATCCAGATTTTTTCCCCCACTGAAAGCCTGGAGGAGAGAAAGCAACGCCAGGATCTCTCTCCCAGCCTGACCCAGTTTCAGGCACAGCTCAGACACGGATGAATCAGAGCCGGGGCGAGTTTGAATTCCAGAGGGTCATGGAAAAGCCAGGGAGATGAATCCGGGAATGATTAAATCCAATCTGATCCACCTGGGGGGGTTTTAACCAGCTCAGAGCTCCTGGGTGGTTCAAGGGCCATTCCCAAATCCGCTGGGATGGGTCGGGAGCAAGACCTGGCTGAAATTCCACAAGTCCTTTCCCACTTATCCTCCATCTGTGTGTGTGTGGGGGGAGATAAAATCCTGTGAATCCCTCTCTGGTGTTTCCACGGAACAATATTCCTGATGGAATGATATCCCGATGGATAAATCATGAGCACGGCCACGCTGAACCCGACCCAAATTCCCAAATTCCCAAATTCCCAAATTCCCAGCGTGGTGGGAGATGGGATTTACTCCACCTGGGCTGGGAATATGGGGCCTCCTGGCGTGAACTTTGAATTCCAGAGGTTTTCCTGCAGGGCACAAAACCTCCCCTTGGCAATTCCAAGTTTCTGAAGTATTGGGATGACTTCACTGGGACAGGTGAAGCCCGGGGCTGAGCGTTCACCTGCAGGTGACACATTCCCGATCCAGCTGCGGACGGGCGAGGGGAAAGTTCCCACCTGGAACTCACCTGGAATGTGACTCAGCCTGGCAGCTGGATCTGAGTTGGGATCATCCAAACCTGCAGCTGGATCCGAGTTTGGATCATCCAAACCTGCAGCTGGATCCGAGTTTGGATCATCCAAACCTGCAGCTGGCTCCAGGAGCTGCAGCTCTCAGGCTCGAAGCTTCTCCCTCTCCCCTAAAATCCAGCATCCAGCAGAATTCCGGGATCTTGCCCCAAAAAACCCTACACCCCAAATCCTCATTCCGGATCTCCGTGCCTTGCCCTGCCCGGCTCTGGACTCTGCACCAGGAGCTCCCTCCCGTTCCCGTGGGATTCCATGCGGGAGTTTTCTGCTGTTTTGCCCCTCTGAGAACAAAACCAGAGAGAATTTCACCTCCCACTGTCCCAGGTGGATCCAAACCCCCGTGTTCAACCTGGTCTGGGATAATTCCAGGGATCCAGGGGCAGCCACAGCAAATCTGGGAATTCCAGCCCACACAGGAATTCCTAATTCCCAAGATCCCAGCCCAAGCTCCCCTTTCCCACTGGGATCCATTCCCTGGCTCCTGTCCCTCCAGGCCTTGTCCCCAATTCCAGCTCTCCTGGAGCCCCTGCAGGGACTCTGAGGATTCCCTGGATTTTTCCCTTCTCCAGGGGAACATTCCCAGCTCTCCCAGAGCAGAGGGGCTCCAGAATCCTGGAATATTTGTGTGGGAAGGGACCTTAAATCCCATCCCATTCCATCCCATCCATGTTCAGGGACAATTCCCACTGGTCCAAGAGGGTTCCAAATCCCATCCTGGGCACTGCCAGGGATCCAGGGGTTCCACAGCAAATCTGGGAATTCCATCCCACACAGGAATTCCTTCCCAAAACCCACCCTGAACCCTTTCCCTTCATCCGATCCCTCAGCAAAAATCCCTCCCCATCCTCCTCCAGGCATCGCGAGGCCGCTCCGAGCTCCCCCAGAATTACAAATTCCTTGGGAAAGCAGGGAGCTGGGATCCTGGCCCTCACAATCCCTGCTGATTTATGGGGCCAGAAGGATCCCAAATCCCTGTGGCGGGGTCTGGACAGGCTGGAGCTGCTGGGATGGGGGGCACGACCCCGCTGGCGCTGCCGGTGCCACCGAGTCTGGGCACGGCCGGGATTGAAATCCATGGAAATCACGGAAATCGTGGATCGGAGGCTCCGGCTGGAACAGGGATGTTCCTGCGGGCTGTGGAGGACTGCGGGGTGGCAGAGGGGGTTTAGGGACACTGGGGGTGGCAGAGGGGTTTTTTGGTGTTTTTGGGGAGTCTGTCCCTAAATCCACATTTCTCCCTTCATTTTGTATTTCTGGGAGTCTGTCCCTAAATCCACCTTTCTCCCTTTTTATGTTGTTTTTGGGGAGTCTGTCCCTAAATCCACATTTCTCCCTTTTTATGTTGTTTTTGGAAAGCCCATCCCTAAATCCACTTTCTCCCTTCATTTTGTATTTCTGGGAGTCTGTCCCTAAATCCATCTTTCCCTCTGCTTTTGGGGTTTTTTTTAGGATCTGCTGCAGACAGGGAAGGCGAATCCCAGTTCTCTATCCCTAAACCCACCTTTCTCCCAGGATTTGGTGTTTTTGGGGAGTCTGTCCCTAAATCTACTCTCTTCTTTTCCTGGTTTTGCAGAGTCTGTCCCTAAATCTACTCTCTTCTTTTCCTGGTTTTGCAGAGTCTGTCCCTAAATCTACTCTCTTCTTTTCCTGGTTTTGCAGAGTCTGTCCCTAAATCTACTCTCTTCTTTTCCTGGTTTTGCAGAGTCTGTCCCTAAATCTACTCTCTTCTTTTCCTGGTTTTGCAGAGTCTGTCCCTAAATCCACTCTCTTCTTTTCCTGTTCAGATTTCAGTGTTTTATGGAGCCCGTTCCCAACTCCACCTTTCTCCCCTCATTTTGTATTTCTGGGAGCCCATCCCTAAACCCACCTTTCTCCCAGGATCTGGTGATTTTTAGGGATTCCGTCCCTAAACCCACCTTTCCACCTGCTTTTTGTATTTCTGGGACTCCGCCCCTAAACCCCCCTTCCGCTCTGCTTTTGGGGTTTTTGTGAGTCCATCCCTCAATCCCTTTTTCCCTTTTTTTTCGCTGTTTTTGGGGCGCAGGAGGGCGGGCAGGCGCGGCCGGAGCCTCAGGCGGCACCGCGGACAAACGAAACGAAACGAAACGAAACGAAACGAAACAAAACAATTACAAAACTTTTACTTTTCCCTCCCGTGCGCGGCAGCGGGAGCCGAGGCCGGGCTGGAATGCGGCTCCCGCTTCCTGCTCCCCTAACGAGCTCGGGGGCGGAGGTTTTGCCGCAGCTGTCCTGGGAATGACAATTCCCACCTTTTACCTGGATAAACATCCCGGCCGCTCCCGGCTCCTTTGATCCGCGGGAGGATTCGGGAGCCGCGAGATAAGAGCGGAGATAGCGAAGGGCGGGACCCGCGGCGGTGACTCCGCCGTGACCTTGATCCCGAGCGCCGCGAGCAGCCCGGGATGGCCCCGAGGATCTGCAAAAAACGTGGAATTTTGGGGGTGGGGAGAGGCATTGAACTCATCCCATTCCCACCCCATCCATGGGCAGGGACATTGCCGCTGTCCCAGGGGGATCCAACCGCGGGATCCAGGGGCAGCAAATCTGGGAATTGCAGCCCACCCAGGAATTCCTAATTCCCAAGATCCCAGCCCAAGCTCCCCTTTCCCACTGGGATCCATTCCCTGGCTCCTGTCCCTCCAGGCCTTGTCCCCAATTCCAGCTCTCCTGGAGCCCCTGCAGGGACTCTGAGGATTCCCTGGATTTTTCCCTTCTCCAGGGGAACATTCCCAGAGCTCCACAATCCTGGAATGCTTTGGGTTGGAAGTGACCTCAAATCCCATCCCATCCATGTTCAAGGACACTTCCCCATCCCAGGCTGCTCCAAACCCCGATGTCAGGGACACTCCCGGGATCCAGGGCAGCACAAACCGTGGCACAGGGAATTCCCAGGGAGGTTCCCTGGAGCAGAGCCGCGTTTTCAGCTCACGGGGGCCGCTCTGCTCCTCGCACGGTGCCCACATTTCAGCTGTCGCTCGCTGGTGACCTTTTGGCCCCACTCCCCCACCTGGGGACACCGCGGGATGGGCTGAGAGCCGGCTGGGAACGGCCAGGAGCCAGGGAATGGATCCCAGTGGGAAAGGGGAGCTTGGGCTGGGATCTTGGGAATTAGGAATTCCTGTGTGGGATGGAATTCCCAGATTTGCTGTGGCTGCCCCTGGATCCCTGGAATGTCCAAGGTCAGGCTGGATCCACCTGGGACAATGGGAATTGTCCCGGGACATGGAATGGAATGAGATTTAAGGTCCCTTCCCACACAAATATTCCAGGATTCCGGAGCCCCTCTGCTCTGGGAGAGCTGGGAATGTTCCCCTGGAGAAGGGAAAAATGCAGGGAATCCTCAGAGTCCCTGCAGGGGCTCCAGGAGAGCTGGAATTGGGGACAAGGCCTGGAGGGACAGGAGCCAGGGAATGGATCCCAGTGGGAAAGGGGAGCTTGGGCTGGGATCTTGGGAATTAGGAATTCCTGTGTGGGCTGGAATTCCCAGATTTGCTGTGGCTGCCCCTGGNTTTTCCCTATTTTTAATTTAATTCTTCCTCTTTTTAAATTTAATTTCCCCTTTTTTAAATTTAACTTTTCCCTGTTTTTAATTTAATTCTTCCTCTTTTTAAATTTAATTTCCCCCTTTTTAAATTTAACTTTTCCCTATTTTTAATTCTTCCTCTTTTTAAATTTAATTTCCCCCTTTTTAAATTTAACTTTTCCCTATTTTTAATTCTTCCTCTTTTTAAATTAAATTTCCCCCTTTCTAAATATAATTTTTCCCCTTATTTAATTTTTCCCCTTTTTAAAATTATGTTTTTTCTCTATTTAAATTAAATTTTCCCCCTTTTTTAATTTTTTGCCTTTTTTAAAATCTAATTTCCCCCTTTTCTAATTTACTTATCCCCCTTTTCATATTAAAATTTTCCCCTTTTTAATTTAATTTTTTTTACCTTTTTTAAATATAATTTTTAAATTATTTTAGCTAGATCTGGAATTTCCCCTTCCAGATGACGAGGAAACAATTCCCAAATTCCAAGATCTGGACCAGGAAGTCAGGAAAATCCCATTCCTCATCCAGCTGAAAGAAATGGGAAAAAATTCCTTTCTGGGAATAGAAATACGGAAAATTATTGATATAAAAGGTGAGTAATGAATTTAGGGGAGAAAATTCCCAGAAATACCATGGAATATTTTAAAAAACCCATAACAATCCAGTTTTCCGCAGTGGTATTTCCAGACAGTGGATTTTTTCCTCCAAATTTTTTTTAATTCCCATAGAAAATGGGATTGAGGGAGTGGAGGCGTTTGGGTTTGGAAGGTCTTGTGGTGTTGGGATCCTCTGGATCCGGGAATTTTTCATTTATTTGGGATCATTTCCAAAAACCTCCAGCAGCCACGGCTCCATCAGCCCTTCCCAGAAATCCCTTCCTTCCCTTAGCTCTCTTTTCCCTCCCATCCGTCTCTCCTGCTGAAATTCCAATCCCGGAAATTTCAATCCCGGAAATTCCAATCCCGAAAATTCCAATCCCGGAAATTCCAATCCTGGAAAATTCCAATCCCGGAAATTCCAATCCTGAAAATTCCAACCCCAGAAATTCCAATCCTGAAAATTCCAATCCCGAAAAATTCCAACCCCAGAAATTCCAATCCCGAAAATTCCAATCCCGGAAATTCCAATCCTGAAAATTCCAATCCCGAAAATTCCAACCCCAGAAATTCCAATCCTGAAAATTCCAATCCCGAAAATTCCAACCCCAGAAATTCCAATAGTGGAAATTCTAATCCCAGAAATTCCAATCCTGAAAATTCCAATCCCGGATTCCTCCTCCCAGGCCGGGAGCAGTGATGGGATCATCCTTTTCCTCACCATCCCTGTTTCCTTCTTCCCTCCCATCCCGGATTTCCTCCTGCTCACCTCCAGGGTGGAATTAATTCCAGGGTTGGGAATTCCCTCCTCTGAGCGTTGCCACCTCATTCCCAGGGATGTGGGCACAAATCCCGGTCCCCTGCTCCTTCATTCCCACTTTTCTCACAGCTTTTCCTTTTCCTTTTCCTTTTCCTTTTCCTTTTCCTTTTCCTTTTCCTTTTCCTTTTCCTTTTCCTTTTCCTTTTCCTTTTCCTTTTCCCTTTTCCTTTTCCCTTTTCCTTTTCCTTTTTTCCTTTCCTTTCCCATTTTCCTTTCCCATTTTCCTTTCCTTTTTTCCTTTCCTTTTCCTTTCCCATTTTCCTTTCCCATTTTCCTTTCCCATTTTCCTTTCCTTTCCTTTCCTTTCCTTTCCTTTCCTTTCCTTTCCTTTCCTTTCCTTTCCTTTCCTTTCCTTTCCTTTCCTTTCCTTTCCTTTCCTTTCCCTTTTTCCTTTCCCTTTTCCCTTTTCCCTTTTTCCTTTCCCTTTTTCCTTTCATTTCCCTTTTTCCTTCCCTATTTTCTTTCCCTTTTCCCCTTTTCCCCTTTTTCCTTTCCCCATTCCCTTTCCTTCCCATCCCTCCTGCTCTCCAATCCGTTTTGGTTTTTTCTTTTTTTTTTTTTGGAGCCACCATTCCAGTTGGTTTGGGGATGGATATCCCGGAGGTTTTTTTTGTTGTTGTTTTTTGGGATGAGGGTGATTTTCCAAGGATCAAGGAGCGGAGATAAGGATCAGAGTGACTCGGGCAGGGTGTGGGAGAGCTCCCGCTTTAATCTCGGCCTCTGTGACT
>VXBU01017432.1:16865-34153 GCA_013400315.1 Bombycilla garrulus | reverse complement strand
TTTTTTTTTTTTTTTTGAGCCACGTCTTACGGACTGGTCTAGAAGCAAAATGTTTTTGGTGTAGAGGTATTTTGATAAATCTCTTTGCAGAAAAAAAATGCAGTTTCTTCTTTAATGCTTTCTTTTCTCTCTAATTTCCATGCTAAATGTGTGTAGGTTGCACAAGAGCAGGTTAGTCTGTAACTGTGCCTCTGACTTCAACGTCCAAGCTGTAAAACCAGATCAAGTAGACGCTCTGTTGTTAGCCTTGGGTTTTCTTGTGCTTTGTATTCCAATTGTTGCTGTACTTAACAGATGGAAGGTTTTGAATTTAGCAACTGATAGGCCACAGGCAAAGGAGGAGGATGGTTCATTTGGCTTAGAGAACGTGTGAGGCAAAACGATGCTGTAGACAAGTGTAAATAAAACCTGTGAGTCACCTGTGCTCGAGTGCTTTGTTTTGGGGACACTCAGATTTCCTGTCACCTGCGTGTCACAGCCCCTGATCCTGCGTGTCAGATCACCTGCCCACAGATCCCTCGTGTTCACAGTGATGCAGTCCTTTCAATTTTAAAAATAATTTAATTCCAACAGCAAATGAGCTTTTACAGAACTTCCAGGTGTTTTCACAGAATCGTGGAATATCCTGGGCTGCATGGGACCCTCCAACAATCCCACCCTGTGCATCCCTGGGAGCGGGGTCCAAACTCTCCTGGAGCTCCGGCAGCCTCGGGGCCGTGCCCGTTCCCTGGGAGCCTGGGCAGTGCCCAGGGAAAAACCTGGGGGAAAAACCTTTCCGAGATCCACCCTGAGCCTGTCCTGGCCCAGCCTGGGGCTGCTCCCTCCTCCTGTCCCTGTTCCCTGAGCAGATCCCAAATCCCCCCGGCTGTCCCCTCCGGGCAGGGACAAATTCCCCCTGAGCCTCCTTTGCTCCAGGCTGAGCCCCTTCCCAGCTCCTCAGGGATTCTCCAGCCCCTTCCCAGCTCCTCAGGGATTCTCCTGTGGCTCCAAACCTTTCCCAGCTCCCTCCGCCGCCGCCGTCCCCAGCCCGGTTCCCGGTTCCCGTGGCCGCTCCGTTCCCGGGCTCTGCCCGCTCCCGCTCCGCCTCTCCCGGCCCTGGGGCGGGTCCTGCCCGTCCCTCTCATAAAGCGGCCGCGCGGGGCGGCCGGGGCGCTGTCAGCCCCGAACCGGCTCCGTGCTCCGTCTGTGCTTTAGCTGTGCTCCACCCGGGCCCNCCCTGGCGCTCACCGACATGCTGGGCCAGCTGCTCACCAGCCCCATCGTCATCTCCGTGTACCTGTCGGGCCGGCCCTGGGCCGCCATGGACCCCTCGGGCCGCCTCTGCGACTTCTTCGGCTTCAGCATGACGGTGTTCGGGCTGTGCCCGCTGCTGATCGCCAGCGCCATGGCCGTGGAGCGGGCGCTGGCCATCCGCGCCCCGCACTGGTACGCGAGCCACATGAGCCCGCGGGCCACCGAGCGCGGCCTGGCCGCCATCTGGGCCGCCGGCGTGGCCTTCGCGNCTCCTCCTGTCCCTGTTCCCTGAGCAGATCCCAAGTCCCCCCGGCTGTCCCCTCCTGGTAGGGACAAATTCCCCCTGAGCCTCCTTTGCTCCAGGCTGAGCCCCTTCCCAGCTCCTCAGGGATTCTCCAGCCCCTTCCCAGCTCCTCAGGGATTCTCCTGTGGCTCCAAACCTTTCCCAGCTCCCTCCGCCGCCGCCGTCCCCAGCCCGGTTCCCGGTTCCCGTGGCCGCTCCGTTCCCGGGCTCTGCCCGCTCCCGCTCCGCCTCTCCCGGCCCTGGGGCGGGTCCTGCCCGTCCCTCTCATAAAGCGGCCGCGCGGGGCGGCCGGGGCGCTGTCAGCCCCGAACCGGCTCCGTGCTCCGTCTGTGCTTTAGCTGTGCTCCACCCGGGCCCGCTCCGTGCTCCGTCCGTGCCTGCTCCGAGGCTGCTCCGTGCTCCGTCCGTGCCTGCTCCGTGCCTGCTCCGTGCCCGCTCCGTGCCTGCTCCGTGCTCCGTCCGTGCTCCGTCCGTGCCCGCTCCATGCGGGCTCTCCCGGCCCCGGGATGAGCCCCTGGCAGCAGCGCCCGCCCAACGGCAGCGCGGCCGGGCTGGCCCCGCGGGGGAACGGCACGGCCCGGGCGGCCGAGCGCGGCAGCGCCGTGTCCGTGGCCATCCCGCTGACCATGATGCTGACGGGCATCGTGGGGAATGCCCTGGCCATGCTGCTCGTGTCCCGCAGCTACCGCGCCAAGGGCAGCCGCAGGAAGCGCTCGTTCCTGCTGTGCATCGGCTCCCTGGCGCTCACCGACATGCTGGGCCAGCTGCTCACCAGCCCCANCAGCCCCATCGTCATCTCCGTGTACCTGTCGGGCCGGCCCTGGGCCGCCATGGACCCCTCGGGCCGCCTCTGCGACTTCTTCGGCTTCAGCATGACGGTGTTCGGGCTGTGCCCGCTGCTGATCGCCAGCGCCATGGCCGTGGAGCGGGCGCTGGCCATCCGCGCCCCGCACTGGTACGCGAGCCACATGAGCCCGCGGGCCACCGAGCGCGGCCTGGCCGCCATCTGGGCCGCCGGCGTGGCCTTCGCGCTGCTGCCGCTGGCCGGGCTGGGCCGCTACGTTCTGCAGTGGCCCGGCACCTGGTGCTTCATCAGCACGGCCGGCGGCAGCGCCTTCGCCGCCGCCTTCGCCGCGCTGGGGCTGCTGTCCCTCGTGGTCACCGGCGCCTGCAACCTGGCCACCATCGAGGCGCTGGTGGCCCGCTGCCGCGCCAAGAACAGCGCGGCGCGGCCCGGCTCCCGCTGGGGCCGCATCGCCACCGAGACGCTGCTGCAGCTGCTGGGCATCATGTGCGTGCTGTCCGCCTGCTGGTCACCGCTGCTGGTAGGTCCCGAGCCGGGCCCTGCTCCTGGCACCGCTGCGGCTGCAGCCTGGGGCCCGGGCACGGGGGGCTCCGCGGGTCCTGATCCCTGGGGACACCGGGGGACAGTCCCTCGGCAGGGACAGGGACAGGCAAGGAGGTTCCTGCTTCCTTAGGACACTGGGGACAGCCCCTCGGCAGGGACAGGGACGGGCACAGGGCCGGGGAACACTCGGGAACAGCCCCTCGGCAGGGACAGGGACGGGCACGAGGGTTCCTGCTCCCTTAGGACACTGGGGACAGCCCCTCGGCACGGACAGGGACGGGCAAGGAGGTTCCTGCTTCCTTAGGACACTGGGGACAGCCCCTCGGCAGGGACAGGGCCAGAGGTGCGGAGAGTGGGAAGGTTGTCGGGAAGGTTGTAGGAGAGGAGCTGGGAGAGGTCTCACGGCAGAGCCGAGTGCAGCCCGCTCGGGGAAATCAGCTGCAGGATTTTAACCGCGGTTAAAAGGAGGAGAACAAGGTTGTTGTGCAGAGGAGGAAAGTGGGTTGAGATGAGTGACTCTGCTGCAGCCAAGTGGGATTTAGGGGTTTTGTTTGCTCCCACCTTGCAGCAAAACTTCTTTCAGTGTTTTGTGAGAAACGCTCAACGCGTGGCTCTGTGAGCCCTGTGGCTGGCAGCCCGCTGTGTTTGATTTACAGCAGCCTTCCGGGCTCGGCCTGGCTGCTCTCAAGGATCTTTGCGCTGCTTTCCACTCTTTTCTTACTCCTTCCCTGAGAACCCCTCCTCGTGATGAGGCACTGGGGGAGGCAGGATCCACGTCTTTGCCGTGTGGGACCAGGGCGCACCCGGGGGTCTGGAATCCTGTCCCAAAAGGCTGGGTTATTCTAGCGAGGAGCAGTACGATTTTTGGAAAATTTGTACTGGAGATCTCTGAGCAGGACGGGCTGAAGCTGGCTGAGGAAATGCTGAGGTTATGTGAAAGGTTCTTTCTGGCTGGAGGAGGATTTTCCTTCTCGTCCTGTCACCCCTGAGGGTTTCACCAGCCTTGCAGCATGAGAGGGGATCGCAGAGCTGGGGGAAGCGTTTCCTCCTCCCTCCTGACCTGGGCTCTCCGATAAATCAGTGAACAAGCAGCGATTCCTCTTGGTGGTTTGGTGCCCTGGGCATTTCTGTGGATTCAGAGGCAAAAGTCAACCCACAGGCACGAGGGAATTCATCAGCACTTCCCTTCCCTCGGCAGCAGCAGTGCTTGGAAGTGTGGAACTTCTTCTGTGGAGGTCTCAAAATCCAGCTCATGGCTATTTTTATAAACACCTCCGTTTTTATACATAAACCTCCATTTTTATACATGCACCCCGACTTGTTCTGTGCACCTCTGAAGGGCAAGTCAGGAATTAGAGGCCAGATTTTTGGGGAGGTGACCACAGAGAATGCAAATGCTTTTTCAGCGGAAGGCAGCTTGTAGCAATCATTTAACCTGTAGCTGCAGCACGCAGCAGTTGTAAAAAACGGAGCTGAAATAGAAATCTGGGCTTTACAGGGGAGGTTTTCTTATTTCTGTGTATTTTTAAAGACATCTGAGTTTTGTAACTGAGAACTAATGGATCCTGGCAGCTGCTGCTGTGAGGTAAACAACGCCCTCCCCACACATGGTATTTTTAGAGCTGATCTGTTGATGTAAACGACAAAATCAAATGTGATTTAGCAGCAGAGGGAAAGCTCTGACAGCGTGGCTGTGCTCTGGAGAGCTCCTCGGAGTGTCCTGCACGTCTGGCTGTGGGCTGGCCAGGGGAGCAGGGAGGAGAGCAGGCAGTGCAGGAATTGTTTCCTTTCTCCGAGCACACGGGAGCTTGTTGGGCTCACCGGGGAGAGCACCCCGCTCCAGAACGGTACTGCTGGCTTCCAGTCCACACTGATCTTGTGTTTACTTTGGGAATGGCTTCCCAGAGGGCAGGGCTGGGTGGGATATGGAGCAGGAATTGCACGTCTGGCTGGGGGAATGGCTTCCCACAGAGGGGCTGTGGCTGCCCCTGGATCCCTGGCAGTGTCCCAGGCTGGACACTGGGGCTGGGAGCAGCTGGGACAGTGGGAGGTGTCTCTGGGACAGTGGGAGGTGTCCCCCATGGCAGGGGTGGCACTGGGTGGCATTTATCTCCCTCCCAGTCCAAACCAGTCTGTGATTCCCCTGAGCCGGATGGCAGCAGACAAACGGCTCCGAGGTGAAATGCAGGAAGCTGCTCCTTGATTGCACAGAAGCTCCATGGCAGCGCAACCTGGAATTCTCACAAATATAATTTTGGAGGTCCAGGTTACAAAATTATTCCTTCCCAGAGTTGTTTCAAGGTTATTTAAAGCCAAAATGCTCAGGAATTCTGCTGTTTTTCCTGTTAAATTACTTCTGCTCCTTGTCCCTCCTGGCAGACAGAAATCAGAGATGCATAAAACCACATTCATGATAACAGTAAAGTTTTAGCTGCTCTTGTTGGATAAACCCAATCATCAGCAATATTTCTACATGCATTTTGAGCCAGATTTTTAATGGCATAAATTGTGTTGACTTTATTCCACCTGCTGTTGTTCCTCTGCCTGGTGCAGCCTTTTAATCCACTTAGAAGACCAATCCAGGCCGTGATAAACAACCTCTAATGATATCAGACAAACAAAATTTCCAGCGGAGCAGCCGTTGGCCCAACAACTACTCCAAGAAAGGGATACTACGTAATAAAACCAGAAACGAGCAGCAGTTGTGGGCTTGGGAAAAGTATTTTATTAGCCTGGAGGGTTTGGAGCTGTGTTTAAAATAGAGATGGCAGAGTCTGGATAGGGACAGGGACAGTGTGTAAAGAGCCAGGGAAGTGGCTGAGTTGTGGCTGAGTGTTTCTGGTGCCCCAGTGGCTCCTGATGATCTCTGGGTCCTCATCCGTGTTTTCACAAAGCTCTGTGTCCGTATTTTTACAAGGCTTTGTCCATGGCCACTTATGTCAGCGAAATGTCGTGGGTGGAATCCTCAGCTGCTTCTGTTTAAAGAAACAAAAACAATTCTCCTGCGCTGTCCACGCTGCCCTGCCCTCCAGATCAGCCCAGGCTTTCCAAGATCAACACACGGTTATTGATCTGGCACCCAGAATATCCCTCTGAACGGAAAAACGCTCCCTGGAGCCTCAGCTGCCGGTCACCGTGGCTCCGACTGTGGCAGCCTGTGGGGACAGCAGCGGCCCGGCCGTGTCCTTTGTGGTGACACAGCTCCGGGAGCCTCCCTGTGGGATCGCAGGTTCCTTCCCAAGGCTGGGGCCGTGGGGCTGGCCAGGACGGGCAGTGATTCCCTGATCTGCTCCCTCGGGCTGTTCCCAGCTCTTCTGGGACCGGCTGCAGTGTGTCCGGGGCCGGGGCAGAGCTGGAGGTGCCTCAGGGCGTGCGTCCATCTCCCCCGGGAGCACGATGGACAGCCCCAGTCCCACAGGGATTCCAGCTGAGGCCCGCAAGGAAAGATCTGCGAGCAAAACCGGGATCTGCTCGGGAAAACGAGGCGTTCAGGAGCCCTCCTGCAGAATCCCAGACTGCCTGGGGGTGGGAGGCACCTTAAAGCTCATCCCGTTCCACGGGCAGGGACACCTCCCACCGTGCCAGGCTGCTCCGAGCCCCGTGTGGGACACTGCCAGGGGTCCAGGGGCAGCCACAGCCTCTGGGCACAACGGTGACGCGGCCGCTGTGACACGCAGCCCTCACCCCGTGTCCCTCTTGCCTGTCCCCCCGCAGATCACCATGCTGAGGAAGGTGTCGGAGCCGTGCCGGGGCGGCTCGGGCGCGTCCCCGCGCTGGGAGCTGCGCAGGGAATGTCACCTGTCGCTGACGGCCGTGCGCCTGGCCTCGCTCAACCAGATCCTGGACCCCTGGGTGTACCTGCTGCTGCGCAAGATCCTGCTGCGCAAGTTCTGCCAGGCCGCCAGCGCCGTGTCCAGCTGCTCCAACGCCGAGTGCAGGGACAGGGCCATCACCCTGTCCGAGGACACCCGCCGGACCGCGGCCTGAGGGACAGCGTCATGTGGCCTGAGGGACATCGTTATGTGGCCTGGGGGGACATGCTCACATGGCCTGAGGGGACATCCTCACAGCAGCCTAGCGTCACTGACACGTGGCCTAGGGGAACGCTGCCACATGGCTTGGGNGGGACATTGTCACAGTGGCCTGAGGGACAGCGTCATGTGGCCTGAGGGGACATTGCCACATGGCCTGAGGGACATCGTTATGTGGCCTGTGGGACATTGTCACAGTGGCCTGAGGGGACATGCTCACAGCCTCACAGCGGCCTGAGCGTCACTGACACATGGCCTGGGGGAACCCTGACACATGGCTTGGGGGGCATTGTCACATGGCCTGAGAGGACACTCCCACCATGGCCTGAGGGGACATCCCTGCATGGCCTGAGAGGATATTGCCACCAGGTCCGAGGGGACATCCGCACAGCTCCCGGAGCTGCAGGTGCCTGTAAACCCTCCTGGGAATCTGCTCCATGCTGGCATCCCCTCACTGCTGGACCCAGAGTGCCAAATTCCCCCCGCAGGGTGCCAGAAGTGCTGGGGTACAGCGGGACGGGACACTCCACAGTCACTGTCACTCGTGGCTGAAATGCACAGTGGATGTCTTGTGGGCCTAAAGCAGAGCCCGAGGGGATTCTCTTGCTTAAAGGTGAAAAAAAATAGTTTTACTGACAGCCAACAGATTCTGCAGGTGGAATTACTGAAGGGGCTCACTCCTGAGAATGTTTAATGCCGACTTTATCTCCTTCAGAGAGCCCTTCCTCTTTTCTGGAGGGGCAAGGAGAGAAATGGAGAAAAAGCACAGGACTAAGGAAGAAAAGAATTAAACTTGATTGGATTTCATTGTCTTAAAACTGAGCAGGGGTTGTGGCAGTGGTGGAACGGCCATCTCTTCCAAGATCTGCAGGCAGCACGAGTCTCCTGACTCACAGATGTGTCCTGACAAACACTCACGCGTGTGGCAGCCAAGGGGAGCCCGGGGAGGATGGGGCACTGGGGCAACGGGAGAAATCCCTGACTGTTCCCTGGCAGCCTGTGGAATGCCCAGGCAGGCTGGAACTGCTGCGGGCGGGGCAGATGGAGAGGGGGAGAAAAGTGTTTTATTAACCTGGTGGTTTTGGTGGTCTAAAATAGAAATAGCAGAGTCTGGACAGGGACAGGGACAGGGACAGGGACAGGGGCTCGTACAGAGCCGCCAGAGCAGCATCCCAGAGTTCAGACCTTCCTCCAAAAACACAAACATGGCAGCTCCAGGAGTTTTTAAACTGCAGCAGACTGGAAGCAGTGGGAGGAAGTGTGAATTTGTCAGGTCTTTTCCCAAAGAAACTTCCATGGTTTAGTTACAAACTCAGTTCCAATCCATTTGTGCCACATCTGAGGTTTATTTTTTAAAAAGCTCTGTCTTAACGCATTTTCTTCACCCTTTTGGAGCTGACAGCTTCTCATGTCTCCTGTTTTGTGGCCTTCGGGGTGAAATTAAATGCAAATACAACAAAATACGGCTGATATTCCATGTGCCAGGTACTGTGGAATTCAGGGGTCTTGCAGGCAGATGAAGTCCTGCATCTGTGAGGAATTTCTTGCACAAAACCCTTACTTTTACTCTATTTAATTTGTTTATAAAAGTAACTCCTCAGCAAAGAATCTGTGCCTTCACTTTTGTTCTTCACTGTCTGATTGTTGACCACATAAATCTGATTTTATGCAGGTGATGTCTGAGTCCAGCCTAAAAGATGAGGTTTAGCTTTAATTGAAGACCCAGCCTAAATTTAATGGATTAAATGCCTTTTTCAGGTTGAGTTCTGGACCCTGCTCTGTGCTGAGCTGCTCTGGGTGTAACAACCACAGGTCCATCAGCGCTTCAGTTACTGGGTGGTGCTTTGAGGGAAAAAAGGGGCTCTTTCTGCTTCCAAAACTGCCTTAGAGGAGTCAGACCGGTTTGCTGCAATTATTCGGGGCTGGAAAAAGCCTGCAGTGCGCAGAGGATCCCTTTTGTTCCCTCGTACTTTTCCTCTGGGACGGAGCTCAGCGGAGCCGCTCACTTGTGAAATATGTCGGGATGACCTCAGTGCGGCACATTCCTGAGCACAGCGGGCCGGGATGGACAGGGAGAGGGAATCCAGCCCTGTTATCCGCTGCCTCGGCCGGGATGGACAGGGAGAGGGAATCCAGCCCTGTTATCCGCTGCCTCGGCCGGGATGGACAGGGAGAGGGAATCCAGCCCTGTTATCCGCTGCCTCGTGGCCGCAGCTGCGTGTCCTGAGCACGGAAAACCGGGAGTGCGGCCCTGGGAAAGGCCCTCGGCAGATTCAGGGCAGCTTATTCTAAATATCGGGGTGGTTTCGCTCCAGCTCCCATCAAACAGTGATTTTTGCGGTGGATATTCAGTGTTTGGGGTGGGCGGGTCTGTCCCTCTGCGCTGGGCTGAAATGAAGAAGCTAAAATAAAAATGGGAAGGAACGGGAGCTTTATCCAAACGGGAGCTTTATCCAAACGGGAGCTTTATCCAAACGGGAGCTTTATCCGGAATTGGGGCATGTTCCAAACTGGGAGAAACAGGAGCTTTATCCAGATGGGAAGGAATGGGAGTTTTTATCCAAAGGAGGAGGAATTCGGGAGCTGTATCCAGGTGGAAAGCATTATCCAGATGGGAAGGAATGGGAGCTTTATCCCTATGGAAAGCAGTGGGAGCTTTATCCAAACGGGAAGGAATTCGGGAGCTTTATCCAGGTGGAAAGCAGTGGGAGATTTATCCAGGGGAGAAGGAATTTGGGAGCTTTATCCAGGGGAGAAGGAATGGGAGCTTTATCCAGGGGAGAAGGAATGGGAGCTTCCCGTTTTTTCAGAGGAGAGGAGGAGCGGGAGCTCTCCCCTGCACCCACGGCTCTGTGAGGGGCTGCACTTCCTAGACCTCATCCCAGGAGCTGGAGAGCAGCTGGGAGCTTCCAGCTTTGATTCACGGTGCCGTGTTGGTGCCGTGTTTCTTGAAGGATGCCTTTCCAGCCCGCTGTGCCCGCGCTGTCCCTCTGCCCCCAGCGCTCTGGGAGCTGCAGGGCCCGGAGAACCCTTCCGGAGCTCCTGGAGCGCCTGCGAGCCGCCGTGCGTGTCCCACCCCGAGCGAGCTGTGCTCTACCGGCGGGAATAAATCCTCGGACAGACTCGGAGTGTTCGCTGCGCTCCTGCAGGAGCCGCGGGTGGGGCCCGAGCAGATTTTATCTGCCCGGTGATCCAGGAACTGCCTGTGGGAGCTGCTGTGCTGGGAATTCCAGCCCGGGTATCCACTGGGGAGCACAGCACCTGCACCCTGATCCCAAACCAGCCCAGGTATCCACTGGGGAGCACAGCACCTGCACCTTAACCCCAAACCAGCCCAGGTATCCACTGGGGAGTACAGCACCAGCACCCCAAACCAGCCCAGGCTCTGCAGTGTCCCAGCAGAGGTGAATTGTCTGCAGCCTCTCCCACCGAGGCAGTTCCTATGTTTTTATCCCATTTTTTCCGGTTATTTTACTGGGGTTTTTTTGCATTTTGGGATTTTAACAGGAGCTTTTTGAGCTCCTGAGGCAGATTGACACAGGGGAGCAGCACTGGGATGGGCAACCCCACCCAGCCCAGCAGAACGGGGAATCCCTGATGGCCGCTGGGTCTGAACTGACACGGGAGCTCCAGNAGCCTCTCCCACCGAGGCAGTTCCTATGTTTTTATCCCATTTTTTCCGGTTATTTTACTGGGTTTTTTTTACATTTTGGGATTTTAACAGGAGCTTTTTGAGCTCCTGAGGCAGATTGACACAGGGGAGCAGCACTGGGATGGGCAACCCCACCCAGCCCAGCAGAACGGGGAATCCCTGATGGCCGCTGGGTCTGAACTGACACGGGAGCTCCAGGCAGGCAAATCCCAAAATCCCTGGGGTTGGAAAAGCCCTCCCAGCCCATCCAGTCCAAGCTGTGCCCGATCCCCAGCTCGTCCCCAGCCCAGAGCCCTGAGTGCCACGCCCAGGCCTTCCTTGGGCACCTCCAGGGCTGGGCACTCCACGAAATCCCAAATTAAATTTCCCAGGTGAGGGCAGAAACGCTTCAGAGCCAGCCCCACCCCCCACTGAACAGCTGGGTTTGAGTTTCCTTTTATCACCTTGATCTCAGTTAAAAAAAAAACAACAAAGGCACCACAGAGCCCGGCTTTGAGAAGGAGCAGAACGCAGGAGAGCTGTGAGGGCAGAGAAACAGAGCTGGGCTGCGAGAGGCGAATCTCTGTGATCTTCAGCTGCGGCAGGAAGAGCCGGAGCTGATGGGTCTGGTTGCCCAGAGACAGCAGGAAACTGCCCAGAATTGTGCTGGCAGGACAAAAACAGCTCCTTGAGATGCACCAGTGTCTGCCCAGCGCGACCCGAGCCTTGCAGGGATCCCAGACTGGGTGGGTTTGGGAGGGACAAATCCCACCCAGTGCCACCCTGCCATGGCAGGGACACCTCCACTGTCCCAGGGACACCTTCCACTGTCCCAGGGTCACCTCCACTGTCCCAGTGTGTCCCCAGCCCCTTGTCCAGCCTTGGGCACTGCCAGGGATCCAGGGGCAGCCACAACTGTGCCAGGCCCTCACACCCTGCCAGCCAGGAATGCCCTCCTGATCTCCTGCAGTGTTCCAGCAGTGTGTTTTCCAGGATCACACCCTGCTCCCGATCCTTCCTGAGCTTTTCACCCCCTCCAGTCGCTCCCCTGGCCACTGGGGCCTGACGCATTTTGCAGTCGTGTTGCTGAGGGCTGTGGGATCGGCCGGGTGTGTCCAGGCTGAGCTCCCCAGGGCTCTCTGGGATCGGAGTGTGCCAGCAGCTCCACAGGTTCCTGCTGGGCACCATTAACTGCAGCCTTCCCTGCAGCACGTGGCTTACAAATTAACTCTGCTGCTGCTGCTGCTGCTGCTGCTCCACGGCTCGGCTCCCCGGGTGGAAGGAAGCGTGGGCAGCACCTGGGGAGCACCTGGCACCGTCTGGCACTGCCTGGCACCTCCTGGCACCGTCTGGCACCATCTGGCACCTTCTGGCACTGCCTGGGCTGTGCTGGGGACGGTCTCTGCTGCTCCTGCTGCTGCAGCTCCTTCCCAGCCCTGCATCCCAAGGACTTTCCACGCTCCCCGTGGGCAGTTCTGCCCTTCCCAGCCCCGCTGCCACCCTCAGGGAGCCCTGCTGCCACCCTGGCTGTCAGTCACCCTGTCAGTCACCCTGGCTGTCAGTCACCCTGTCAGTCACCCTGTCAGTCACCCTGGCTGTCACCCTGTCAGTCACCCTGGCTGTCAGTCACCCTGGCTGTCACCCTGGCTGTCACCCTGGCTGTCACCCTGGCTGTCACCCTGCTCCCTGCTGTCACCCTGGCTGTCCTTAGCCAGCTCTCACACTGTCCCTTGCCCTCCGTGTGTCTGTAATTCCTGGAAGCACAGGAGGATTTTTCCCAAGGTTCTTCCCTTTGGGAAGGGGCCTGGGGGTTGTCCCAGCACGCTGAAGGGAACGAGCCCAGGGTTCCAGGGGCTCTGTCCCCGTCCAGCACCTGCCCGCTGTGCCCCTGCCATTGCCAGTGCTCCCCGTGGGGTCAGGAGCAGCAGGAGCGCCCCGTGTCCCCTCAGCAGCCCCTGGGCCGGCCAGCGCAGCTCCCCTGGCCCCAGCCCTGCCCGGGACAGCCCCCGGCTCCCTGCAGCTCTGCCTTCCCTCGGAGCAGCTCGGATTTCTCAGGGATGAGGTCAAAAGGAGAATTAATCCAGGCTTGTCAGCAAGACGGAGCAGCCCCGGCAGTGGCGGGGTGCGGGAGCCGAGCCCCCCCTGCGCCGCAGGGCGCAACATGAAAGAGCTGCTGAGAATATGAAATATGTCAAATGCGCCCAAAGGCGCTGTGTAAAAGACAATGTATTTATGTTTGGGGCTGCTTTGTTTGAAGAATCCGGCGTGGCCGGGCAGGGATAGAAGCCCCAGTTATTTTTGTTTCTGTAAACACAGTGCTTGGACAGACCTTGCCCGTCCTCCCCACACGGGCTGTTTGCTCTGAGGAGCCACAGTTCTTCCACGCATCCATCAGGAGAGATAAATTCAGCATTTGGAAGAGTTCATCCCCCTTGGGGCGGCTTCCCAGCGGAGGCTGTCGTTCCCAGCAGCTCGTGCTTTATGTGACAGGTTGGAGCCGGGCGGATTTTGCCTGATGCGTTTGCGGTTCCCTGGCTCCGAACGTGAGCAGGCCTCGAGGAGCAGAGACAAAAACAGCCCTGGAAACCCTCTGCCCACATTTGGGCACGGCTTTGTCCCGTGCTGGCCTCAAGGGCAGGCCGGAGCCTGGCAGTGCCCCGCAGAGCTGTGCCCAGAGAGCTGCCATGCCTTCAAACATTCCAACCCAAAGGAGCGATTTGAGGACAAGGTGGGGACCCTGGAGGTCTTTTCCAAGCCCAGTAACTCCGTGGTTCCGTGGGTTCTGTGAAACGCCGAGTCCCTCATGGCACCGCCTGTCCCAAGGGCAGCGCCAGCTCCTTGTAGGACAGCTCCTGTGGGGCTGAGCGAAAAGCAGCAGGGCTGAGAGCAGAGCCAGCCCCCGTTCCACCCCCAGCGGTGTTTGCACTGTGACGGCCAAGAACTGCCCGTCCTTGTGTCCCCTGCCGCCGGTGACAAGCGGGGACACGCTCGGTGCCCGCAGCAGCGCGTGCTGCTGGCAGTGCCGGCTGCCAGGGCCGCCCCGCCCGAGCGTGGAGGGACAGACGGGTTCCCTGCAGGGACACCCAGGTGCCACCCTGGGGTCCTGCTGGAGGTGGCCCTGTCCCCCTGCCCCGTGCTGGGGACGTGACCACGGCCAGGGTACAAAGGCATCCCCAGGACAGCCTGACACAACCTCCAAAAACAGCCAACAGTCAAACCCAGGTAATACCACGGCTGAAATCAGGATTTTCTCTAAATATAAAATGGAAAAAAAATTTTAAAAATAATTTTAAACCCCCAGAGCAGAAAGATCCACCCGAACCTGAATTTCTTCTCGTCAGCCTAACTCCCATCTCTCTCCGTGGGTGAGTCGATGCCATGGCCCGTGCACAGCCCAAAATCCAGGGAGCAATCCTGGCTGCTGGAAGTGCCCTGCAGCTCCCCGGGGAGGGCTCGAGCCCCAGCCCGGAGCTCCCAGGGCTCTGCAGGCTGTCAGGGACAGGATTTAACCACGGGGCAAAGCTGCGTTCTGGTTTTAGATCGGCCATTCCGGGTTTAACAGGCTCGGACACCCAGCAGCTCCACCAGCTCAGCCAGGTTAATTTGTGGGAAAGCCGGACAGACCCTGGGGGCCCGATGTCGCTGTTTGTCCCCATGCCCCGCTGGCACAGCTGGGCCGTGCCAGAGCCGGTCCCGGTGCCAGAGCCGGTCCCGGTGCCAGAGCCGGTCCCAGTGCCAGAGCCAGTCCCGGTGCCAGAGCCGGTCCTGGCCGTGGGAAGGAGGGAGCGGGCGGCCCTGTCAACAGCCGAGCCATTTCCCGACAATGGCACTGTTAATCATTCAGCGGGCACCGCGGGGACAATCACAGCCCACACCTCCCGCCAAGGACACTGCTGGCCCCAGTGTCCCCAGTGTCCCCAGTGTCCCCAGTGTCCCCAGAGTCCCCAGTGTTCCTGGTCTCCCTGGTCTCCCTGGTGTTCCGAGTCTCCCCAGTCTCCCCAGTGTCCCCAGTGTCCCCAGTAACATTAGCATATTAAAATAAATGTTTTAAATCACCCTGTCCCCTGCCTTCAGCCGCATTTACAAAGCCCTTTTCCCGCCCCACACTCCGAGCCTGGGATCCCCAGGCAGTGTCCCGGGGTGTCCAGGCCGGCCCTGCACATGGTGAGAGCTCCTGCCTGTCTCCAGACCTCTGTCCTGCCTGTGGCTGTCACTGTCACTGTCACTGTCACCGCCAGAGCTGCTCCTCGGTGCTGGAAATTCAGAGAGCTCTGCTGGGTTTGAAGGAGAAACACGGCAGGAGCTGCACGGCCTCTGGAACAGCAGCAGCTGTCTCCTGACAAAACAAGCATTTAGCAATGCCTGGTGGCATTTCCTTCCCAAAATAACCGGGGCCAGCAACACCCCAAAAATGAAAGCTGC
Source organism: Bombycilla garrulus (assembly GCA_013400315.1). Lineage (NCBI taxonomy): Eukaryota > Metazoa > Chordata > Aves > Passeriformes > Bombycillidae > Bombycilla > Bombycilla garrulus. The sequence continues at coordinate 19,184 of VXBU01017432.1, read as the reverse complement.
TGTCCCACATCAGAGGGGTTTGTGCAAGCGTGACCCCAGATTTCAGGGTGGCAGCAGACACGGGGTGCCCACGGGACATTCCCCATCTGCTTCCCAGCACCGCCCCTCTGGAGACTCAGCCTGGATCACACCAGGCACGACCTTTCCCAGAATGGGAGCTGCCACCGTTGAGAAAGGCTGGTGAGAGTGCACGGGCTGCTCTTCCAGGGGCTGCTGTTCCAGGGGCTGGCATTCCAAGGGTTGGTGTTCCAGGGGTTGGTATTCCAGGAGCTGGCATTCCAGGACCTGGTGTTCCAGGGGCTGTGTGCCACAGCCAGCGGTGAGGCAGCCCCAGCCAGGCTGGCCCCGGGGGCTGTCACTGTCACTGTCACTGTCACTGTTGCTGTCACTGTCACTGCCCTGCTTTATTCCCAGAGCCCTTGGGTTTATCTGTGCCAAGGCTGGAGCTGGCTGGCACCGCATGTTGCCAAACCCAGCGCGCTGGGGACACCAGGGACACGCAGGTGCCACCTGCGGCCTTCCCACCGGTTCTCCTCTGCTTTCGTGTCCGGCAGCGCAGGGCTGGAGCCAGAGCCCGTCCTGGGATGTCCCCGGTGCCCCAAAGCTCCGTGTGTGCCCCGCTCCCTGCTGATGCTGGGCACTCAGGTGACACCTGCCAGGGCGTTTGGGCACCGCTGGCACAGCCCGGCCGCAGCAGTGACCCCGCCGGTGCCCGCNNNNGCCCGCAGGGCAGAGCTGCTTTGTGACCGCAGCCGCTCGGGGCCGCTCCTCCCGCCTCGGGACACGGCGTTACCCCGGCGCGGGAACCGGGCTGAAATCCCGGAGAGCTTTCCCAAGATCCTGGCAGGCTCCGGCGGGGCCGGGTTGTGCAATGACGGGGACACGGCTCGTTGTCGCTGTGTCACAGGGAGGGAGGGCACAGCTCGATGCTCCTGCCGCCACCGGGGCTCTGCTGTCCCGCTCCGGAGCCCCGCCCAGCCCTGCCCAGCTCTGCCCTGCCCGGCCCAGCCCAGCCCAGCCCAGCCCCGCCAGCCCCTCTTCCCAACCCTGTGGGGCTTGGATTCCAGTTGGGTTTGGTTTCCAGTTGGGTTTGGTTTGGGTTTGGTTTCCGTGCTGGATTCTAGCATCCCCTGGATTATGTGGGGCATGACCCAGTCAATGACATTTTATGTCCATCTCTTGTTTTACTGATCTTTCACAGAAATTTTTCTGCAGGGATTTCTGAACAGGAGGTTTGGGAAAAGCTGCCTCTCCTGGGGCTGGAGCCTCTCCTGGGGCTGGAGCTCCAGGCTGGAGCGATGCTCCCCTCTCCCCGTGCTGGGATGGGCACTGGGATGTGCCCAGGGGACCCTGGCAAACAGGGCAGGTGGCCGTGGGGGTGAACGGGGTTGGAATGTTTCCCATTTCCCAGCAGAAAGGGCGACTCGGGGAAATTTAGCCCCTGCTCCACTGAATTATTCCATTGGCAGCCTGGGAGAGCACAAATAGCACATTTACCCCCATAAAGACATTAATAATTCCACAGGCTGGAGTCTGAAAGGTGTTTCTTTTATTCTAAGTGTTTGCAGAGTGAAATTAAACTACTGTAAGCACCGAAGAAAGGTAATTTATTTTCGTTTCCATTTTCCCCTTCAACCGTGGCATTAAATATTAACAGCAGCGTATTTTACCAAGCACACCAATTCATTTCCTGTGGGGGCAGGACCAAGCAGGAGCTCTGACGGCCTCAGCGGAACCCTGCATTAATCAGAGCAGCGGAGCAGACCCTGGGCAGTGACCCCGGCTGGGAACAACCCCCCGGGATCTGGATCTGCCCCGGGCTGCTCTCCTGCCCCTCAGATCCTCACTCCTCGTGCCTCTCCTGAGGGCCGGGCAGCCGCAGCCCGGGGCTGGGAGTCGCTCTGGGCACGAGGGGACGTGAGCCGCTCCTCGGGGTCAGTCCCACCTGGGGACACCCTGAGTCCTCGGGAGAGGGGCTGAGCTCACCCAGGGGCTCTGCCCTAGCACAGCTGTGGGCTCGGCCACGGACAGGAACAGGACAGAGCTCAGCCAGGAACGGGACAGAGCTCAGCTCAGCCTGGAACGGGACAGAGCTCAGCCAGGAACGGGACAGAGCTCAGCTCAGCCAGGAACGGGACAGAGCTCAGCTCAGCCAGGAACAGGACAGAGCTGAGTCCAGCCAGGAACGGGACAGAGCTCAGCCAGGAATGGGACAGAGCACAGCCAGGAACGGGACAGAGCTCAGCCAGGAATGGGACAGAGCTCAGTCAGGAACGGGACAGAGCTCAGCCAGGAACGGGACAGAGCTCAGCCAGGAAC
>VXBU01017432.1:0-12585 GCA_013400315.1 Bombycilla garrulus | reverse complement strand
GTCCCTGTCCCTGTCCCTGTCCCTGTCCCCATCCCCATCCCTGTCCCTATTCCTGTCCCTGTCCCTGATCCTGTCCCCGTCCCTGTCCCTGTCCCCAAACCCACAATTTGAAATCCTGAAGCCCCTCAGTGACCCCTAGAGCGGAGGTGCCATCCTGACCCCGGCCCCGCAGCTCCCGCAGGTGTGGACACCGAGCAGGAATGGCAAATCCAGCGGCTGTTTTCCCTCTCTGCCCAGCAGCCCTTTAATGTGGGGCAGCGGGAGCGGCGCTGCCCCCCCACATCCTGCCTGTGCTGCCGTTTGATATTTGTATTTGTTTATTTATCGATCTTTGGCGTTGCCATGGCACCAAGCAGCACCAGCCCCGCGCTCCCCGGTTCATAAATACCAATTATGGCACAGCAGCTCAGGCTCTTCCATCTGCACGATCCCGTCCACTTTCTCCCCCAGCTCCTCTCCACGGGACGTTCGTTGCTTTCTGACCAGGATTTTCCTTTTGAAGCTCTTTTTTTCCCATTTCACTCGGTCCCTGGGCAGCTGTGGGGCCATCCCGTGGTCCCCGTGTCCAGGTGCCAGAGCCAGGAGCTGCTCTGGGCTTCCAGGGGAGCACAGGGAGGGAATCTGGGAGAGTGGGGAAGAGAACGGGGCTGCAAGTGGAGCTGGAGCAGCAAAAGCTTGTGGCAGTTTTGGAAAAGAGGGAATTACCCAGAATCAGGGAACCCCAGGCTGCTTTGGGTTGGGAGAGGAGTCGGGATCCTCTCATCCCATGGAGGGACACCTCCCGCTGTCCCAGGGACACCTCCCACTGTCCCAGGGACACCTCCCACTGTCCCAGGGTGTCCCAGCCCCAGTGTCCAGCCTGGCCTGGGCACTCCAGGGATCCAGGGGAGCCCCAGCTGCTCTGTGCCCTGTGCCAGGCGCTGCTTCACTCCCCTTCAGCCCCGGCACTGAAGCCGTGTCACAGACGTGGCCCTGGCCCTGTCCCTTGGGCTGCACAAGGACAATTTTCAGTGTGAGGGGATCCCCCCAGCTCCCTGAGCACAGGAACGTGCTGGGGGGGCAGAAACCCCTCCTGCCCCAGTGTGGGAGCCTGAAACAGCAGCAAAAAACCCCAATGACGCCGATCCCCACCAACAACGTCCCCAAGAACGTCCCCTGCACATTTCCAGCCCGAACCTCTGGGAAATGGCCTGATTGGAACCCAGTAACCTGAGCTGGGTGGAGGTCATTCCCCCTGGCCAGCCTGAAATGTTGCTGGTTCTGATCCTGAAGGTGCAGGACAGACAGACGAGTGTGCAGGACAGACAGAGTGTGCAGGACAGACAGAGTGTGCAGGACAGACAGAGGAGTGTGCAGGACAGACAGAGGAGTGTGCAGGATGGACAGAGGAGTGTGCAGGACAGACAGAGTGTGCAGGACAGACAGAGGAGTGTGCAGGACAGACAGACGAGTGTGCAGGACAGACAGAGGAGTGTGCAGGATGGACAGAGTGTGCAGGACAGACAGAGTGTGCAGGACAGACAGAGGAGGGCGCAGGACAGACAGAGTGGGCAGGACAGACAGAGGAGTGTGCAGGATGGACAGAGTGTGCAGGACAGACAGAGCAGTGTGCAGGACAGACAGAGTGTGCAGGACAGACAGAGGAGTGCGCAGGACGGACAGACGAGTGTGCAGGACAGACAGACACGGGAGTGCTTTCACAGCTCCTCCAGAGCTGCCTTCTGGGGACACTCACCCAGCAGCAGCAGGAGTTGTTTTTGTCCCTGAAAATCAACAACAGAGTGTTTGGCTCAGCAGGATCTGTGCACAGCGCTGGGGATGGAAAGCAGCAGAGGAAGTTGTGTAAAATAAATAAATAAAAAGAAAACAGGAGTTTTTTTTCCCCCTGCTAGGGAGCCAGGTTCTGTTCTCCTGGATTTCCTGCCAAGATACACAAGCTGTGACGGTGCCAGCAGTGCAGGAGCCCCAGGACCCCAGCTCGGGGTGTCACAGGGCAGGGGACACTCCTGGGCTGCTGGGGGTGGCTTGGGGTGTCAGAGCCCAGAGCTGGGGCTCAGCTGGCACAGACCGTGCCCCATGGACCAGGGAAAAACACCTCATGGGCCTGGAGAAGGAATTTCCATGTGCACAAGCTCTCCAGATAAAAGAGACAGGGATTTGTTAACTCGTGTCACTTCTGTCTGTGGCTGTATTTCATGAAGGAAAGCTTTCAAAACAACTTTGACTTTTATTAGAGGACACATGTAAAGAGCTTTTTTTTAACTTTTTTTTTTTTTTTTTATGAATCAGCTCTCCCATCTCCCCTCTGAGTCCAGATCCCGAGGAGCACAAATTCTGCAGAAGGTGCCTTTGGGAACCAAGAACTGAGGGCGGATTTTAAAGAGTTGTGTTGTACCCTCAGGGAAAATTTAAATCCTGGGTGTTCAGGCTTTTCCACGGTGGAAAGGAGCTCAGGAGGCAGCGGGATGGGGACTGACTGGGACACAGCGGGATGGGGACCGGGATTCTGGAGCGGGGGCGTGGAATTGGGATGTGGGAGCCTCATTAACGAGGAGTGAGGATCAGCTGTGATGAGGAGCCCTTAATGAGACTCACCCTTAATGAGAATCACCTCTGATGATGATTCCCTGTAATGAGGATCACCTGTAATGAGGATCCTGGGCCCACCCACCGAGGCTGATCCCATTTGTTAAAGAAATTCAGCCGAGGAGGTGCCAATATTTGCTCGATGTTGATAAAATAAACACCCTGAAGTGGGCAGTACATTACTGCGAGTGCTTTATGGACAGGTTTTAATTAATAAAAAAACCAAAATCGGCCCAGAGGAGGCTCTGGAGCCAGGCTGGGAAAGAGAGACTGGGGACAAGGCCTGGAAGGACAGGACACAGGGAATGGCTGGGATTTTGGGATTTTGGGCAGGAATTGTTCCTGGCAGGGTGTGAGGCCCTGGCACAGCTGTGGCTGCTCCTGGATCCCTGGCAGTGCCCCAGGCCAGGCTGGACACTGGGGCTAGGACACACTGGAACAGCGGGAGGAGTCCCTGCCATGACAGGGGAATGGGATGAGCTCTGAGGAGTGTTTTCCAGGGGAATGGAAATGATATAAATTAGAGACGTGGAGCAGCTCTTTTAGCAGGAGTTTGATGAATAGCAGCTCCTTGGAGCGGTGGAACTGCAGGAATTCAGCGTGGAGGAAATTCTTTCCCGCAGAGGGGAGGTGCGGTGGGGGATGAACAGCAGGGGAAAGCACAGCATGAAAACCTCCCAGGGATGGGAGGGGACGCACAGGGGGGATTTGGGGTGTCTGTGCAGGGCAGGATCCCCGTGATCCCTGTGGCTCCCTCCCATCGGGACATCCCACAGCATCCATCGGGGCAGGATGACACCTCAAACCTCGTCCTTTAATCCCTGCCACTGAACCAGATCTCCAAGGTGGGATTTAAGTGATTCAACTGATTTAATTGATGGCTTTGCTTCCTCAGCCCCGGGAATTCCTGAGCACTCCCCCCCAGGTTTGGGGCACGCGCCTTCCCAAAGGAACGGCGTCGTCTCCGCTGGAGGACGTGAGCACAAGTGGGCAGCCCATAAATATCCATTATTGCTCCCTGGAAAACAGAAATGCCTGCAGGAACAGGAATTATTTGGGGCACGGCAGGAATGTCTCTCCCCTCACTGCACCTCTTTCAGCCTCCCCCTGGTCTTTAGGATCCCTCAAAAAAAAGAGCTGGTGTTGGGAAACAGAGGAATTTCCAGCACAGCAACAAGGGAAGGTACAGGGTCAGCTGGTGTCCCGTGGGATCAGACACACAGCCCTGGGCAGCCCCGGATCCCCAGGGATTTTGGTTATCAGGAGCCTCATTCCAGGATCTCCTCTGTTTCCAAACAAGGCCCGGTGAGAGCAGCTCGTGGCATCCACAACCTCACCACATCTGGGTTTCCAGCTCAGGAATTCCCGGTTGTGGGAGCTCCCTGCCGCCGCCCAGGGCTGAGGCACGGTGTGGGACACTCCTGGGAATGTCCCACGGTGGTGGCAGAGAGCTGATCCCACCCTGGCCCCACACACGGAGGGGGTCCAGCTGCAAAGCCGCACTAAAACCCCTCACGTGGCCTTTGGGGACCCTCGGCAGAGCAGGGACCGCGTGGGACAGGTTTGGGGCAGGTTTGGGGCACTCAGTGGGGCAGGTTTGGGGACCCACAGGGGACAGGTTTGGGGCAGGTTTGGGGCACTCAGTGGGGCAGGTTTGGGGCACTCACATGGGCAGGTTTGGGGCAGGTTTGGGGACCCACACAGCAGGGCCACCTTCCCCAGCGCAGCGTGCTCCAATGACATTTGTATGAATTACCCTGGAGGTTTCTGACAGAGAAAAGATGCAGAAAAGCAGAGTTAAATCGTTCTCCTGTCGCAAGTCTGCCCCGGGGAGCAGGAACATCCTGTTTGCACTGTTATGAGATAATAACGGCATTAAACAGGACACAATTATGGTCTCGTTAGTTATGGCCCTACAAATTTATTTGGGGGATTAAATCTCTCTGTTCAGACCACAGACTCGACCTGGCCTAAAAGTCCCACTGCAATTCAAATGCTTTCCCTGTAAGTAATGCCCAAGAGTCAGTAAAATCCACCGGTGGCCAAACGAGCACAATTCCTGCCGGGATCTCCGCGCCAGGGCTGTGCACGCGGCTGGCACAAGGTGGCATTTTCCTCCTGGCCACCTGTGACACAGAACTGGGGTGGAAAGGACATCTCAAAGGTCCCCGCGGGTCCCTGCCCTGCCATGGCATCTCTCAAATGTTATTTATGTCCTGCTCTGGTTTCTTTTTATTAGAGGAGGAAAAACTTCCCTGCCTTCCTCCCCATTCATTACAGGCATTAAGTTAAACATGGTTTCCTCTTAAACTCGACCTAATCCAATTAATATTAATATTGCCCTGAGCCAGGCTGAGCTCATTAGTGCCGATATTTAATCTCTTTTCTGCGGCTTGTGCTGAAAATGGGCTTCTTGCTTTTCAGCGAGTCTGGGCAGAAGGAGCAGCGCTCTGTCCCGGGACGGGGTGGGGACAAGGGAGGGCTGGGTCCAGCGGCTGCTCCGCTCCCCGCGGGCAGGAAAACCCCTGGAAAGTCACCCGGGGGCTCAGGGAGGGAATGACGGGGATCCACCCGGATAAAGCATTCCCAGAACGCCATCCCCGGCGGGAGGAGCCGGCCGGGGACACCGGCGCGACACCAGCGCTGGTGGCCCTCCCGCAGCTGCTCCTGCTCCGGGCGTGGCTCATTAACGGGGCGCGGCTCATTAACGGGGCGTGGCTCATTAACGAGGCGCGGCTCATTAACGGGGCGTGGCTCATTAACGAGGCGCGGCTCATTAACGGGGCGTGGCTCATTAACGAGGCGCGGCTCATTAACGGGGCGTGGCTCATTAACGGGGCGCGGCTCATTAGCACGCCGAAAGTCAGGGCTCCCGTTCGCTCAGGGTTTGGAAGCTGCGCGGTCCGCAGGGGACCCGAGCTCTACGCTCACCGAGAATTAGGAAATTCAGGAAATCCAGAAATGCAGGATTCCTGCAGGCTGCCGTCCCGGGAGCGCCAAGGGCTCGGCAGCAGCTGCGCGAGGAGTTTCAGCCCTGGGTGCTGACATCTCCTCTCCTCCCCTGAAATCCCCACGGGCTCGGCGTGAATCCCACCCTCACCCGGCTCAGCAGAAGGAATCGCTCCTGGAGGTGAGAAGGAGCAGCTGCCGAGGTCAGGGAGAGGCTGGAGCACAATCACCCCACATTTTGGTTGTAGCAATAGCAGAGAGTGAAACAGGATCTCTGCTACTCAGAACAAAACTCCCTTCTGGTTTTGGGTCCAGCAGCAAATAACCGGGCCCACAGAGTGCCGTGAAATCACAGAACGCTGTGGGTTGGGAAGGACTTTAAAGAATAAGATGACCTTTAAGGTACCTTCCTACCCAAACCATTCCATAATTAACAAATAATCTCCTTTGATGTGCAGAGCCTGTGGAGATGATGAACGCTGCCCAGTTCCAGCCCCAGCGCTCAGTGTGTGTTGTTCCTCCTCCTCCCAAACCACAAAATGAATCTTTCCGTGCCACGACCTCGTGGTTTTAGGCCAGGCTGCTTTTGTTCACCTCTGTCCCGTCGCAGCCCAGGCTGGCTGGTGCCCAGGGCAGCCCTGGAGCAGAAACAGCTCCATCATTGCTGCAGCAGCTCCTGCCCCAGCCCCTCTCTGCAAACCCGGTTTTAGGTCACTGATGCCTCTGGGGCACTCGTGGGACAATCCCCCCTGAGACCCGGGGGGATAATCAGGGTTTTGTTTGTGACTTTTTGTTGTGATACACAGGACAGAGAATACCGTGAGTTTAATTAACATATCCAGCCTGACAACCAGGATGCCTTTGCAGATGCAAACAGAAGTCTGAAAGATTACAATCTGAGTAGATTAAGACTCAAGTGCCAGGAAGAAGGAGATTGAATCACTCTCTGCAAGCAAGAGATCTTTGTAAAATGCATGAGTTTGTTTTTGTAGTGTTTAACACGATGATTGTAACAAGAGATTACTAACCCTATGGAATAGTATATAAGCATTTTGGAAACTCAGTAAAATCAAATTCTGATCACGAATCCGTGTTCCCATCCCTCTAAAATCGCCAATAACTTTTCATAAAATGGACTGGTTTGTGTTGAAAGGGACTTTAAATCCCCACAGTGCCACGATGGCCATGGCAGGGACACTGCCACTGTCCCAGGGTGTCCCAGCCTGGTCTGGGGCACTGCCAGGGATCCAGGGGCAGCCACAGCAGCTCTGGGCACCTGTGCCAGGGTCTCACACCCTTCCCAGCCCTGAATTCCTTCCCAGTGTCCCACCTGTCCCATCCCGAATAGTTTCTGACATTCCCCGGGACCGCTCGTGGAGCTCTCCCGGTCCCTGCGGCGCCAAAAGAGACCTGGCAGCGGTGGGATTCGAACCCACGCCCCCGCAGGGACTGGAGCCTTAATCCAGCGCCTTAGACCGCTCGGCCACACTACCTTGACTCTGGCATCCCCGGGACTGGGACCGGAGCCCGGCATTCAGCGCCCGGAGCCGTGCCAACCTCGGCCGTGCCAGCCCTTCCCCATCGCCTCTCCCGGCACGGATCCTTTGGATCATCCCGCTCCTCAGCAGCTCCCGCGGGCTCACAGCACCCCAGCCCTGCCCTCCCTGCTGGGATCCAAACAGCACTGAGCTCTCAGAGCACTGGGCCTGCGGGACAAAACTCACACTTAAACACAGGGGCCCAGCCCAGGCCCTGGAGAAGCTTCCAAACTCAGGGGCTGGAAGCAAGAAAGTGGATTTGTAGTCAAAATAGAGACATGTTGAGGTGTAGAGAGAATAGAAGTGGTTACAAAGGTAACAAGAAGTCTGTAGAATGGATTTGTGTGGTAGAACAAGATTGGTCACGTTATTGCTGATGAAATTTCTCATTATTGGTTTAGTGGTGTAAACATCCTCGGTGTTNACCCCAGCCCTGCCCTCCCCGCTGGGATCCAAACAGCACTGAGCTCTCAGAGCACTGGGCCTGCGGGACAAAACTCACACTTAAACACAGGGGCCCAGCCCAGGCCCTGGGAGAAGCTTCCAAACTCAGGGGCTGGAAGCAAGAAAGCGGATTTGTAGTCAAAATAGAGACATGTTGAGGTGTAGAGAGAATAGAAGTGGTTACAAAGGTAACAAGAAGTCTGTAGAATGGATTTGTGTGGTAGAACAAGATTGGTCACGTTATTGCTGATGAAATTTCTCATTATTGGTTTAGTGGTGTAAACATCCTCGGTGTTAATATTCTGTTGGTTAATGAGTCTTTAAAGGACAATGCAAGCCAGAGTCCCATGACTTCAGGCCATGCTTTAACCCCTGTAAAAGACCTCACGCTTTTATCCATGTAGAAAATAAATAAACTGCACTTTTGAGCATCTAGACGTCCTGTCTCTTGTCTTCCCCAATAAACAGGGAAGGTGAGGTGAGGTGAGGTGAACCCCTCCCTCCCGCTGGGAAAACCCCAAAATCCCATTTCCATGTTGGGTTTGTGCCTCTCCTCCCGTGCCTGTGACCCAGAGGGACGAGGGGCTGAGGTGACAGTGACACTGACATCCCAAAGTGCCGCTCTGGAGTCGGGGAAGGTGCCAAAACCCACAGGAAACCTCCTGCCAAGCGCTGGGAGCCGGACCCAGGGAAGTTCTGGAGTTAGGTAAATATTTCTCTTCCCCAGTTAAACACAGCCACTTTCTCCTTCCTCAGCTCGGCCATAAAAGCTCATTTCAATAAACAGCCCTTCAAAGGGATGTTTGCATCTGGCTCCTCTTCCAGCCTCCTTCATTCACTGCAGCAGCTCCTGGCTGGAGGAGCTGCAGGAGAGACCCCCCAGCTCCCTCTGGAAACCTGGCACCTTCTCCCAAATCCTCCCATTCAAACCATAAAAATAACCTTCAGAAAAAAGGAGCTGTCTGAAATTCCTTTTCATCCACGCTGCTGCGATCCTAGGAGTTCCCAGACCCAAATCCCCATCAGGGATGATGAAGTTCCAGGAGTAAATTGGTTATTTGAGGGTAATAATTGGGTTTTCATTAAGGGGACACTCACAAACTGCTGTGGATTTCTGGAAGTTGATTTATTTCCAGGCAGCAGCTGCCAAATCACTCCCAAATAAATTCCAGCCTCACGGAAGTTGTACAGCTCCATCTGGGATCCCGTGGATTTGGGGACCCTGATCTGCCCCAGGAGAGCTGGGAAAGTGCAGGATTTCAGGAAATTTTCACCTGCAGCAGGGGTTGGGCAACCTTCCCAGAAAACATCCTGCAGGGCTGGGGAGGTTCAGAATTAAACCCCAAACCACTTTAATAAATGCAATGGGATTATTTCAATTAAAAAGAAGTGATTACAGCAGCCCTTATTTTCTTATTAGGGCAGTTAAGCAGCCCCTATTAAAAGATTAGAGGATATTGAGCCTTTCTAGGGCTCTCAAAAACACTGTTTGGAATATGCCTGGTTAAAATTATTGCTGTTTAAATACCCCTGCCTAAAAATTGCATTAATGAAATTGGACATACCTGTCCAAATCTGGGACAGCAGCTTCGAGAAATCCTGAGACTCCCCAGCGATCACCCATGGATAACCCACGTGGGTTTGTAGGAAGTGCTTTTATTCCCCTGAAACAGAATAAAAATCCCTTCAGTATTCCCTGATCTGCTCGTTGATGTGTTCTCCAGCAGCCCAGCGCAGGGCCAGGAGCTGCCAAGAGCAAACAATTCCCATTTCCATAGATCAGGAGATGAATCATTCCTGGTATTTTTGGCAGGTCATTAAGGGCTGGCAGGGATATTTGCAAACTGACTTGGGAGGGTTTGGGTTGGTTCTGAGATCAGCCTCAGAGAGGAAACATCAGCTGGGAGGCAGAACAGAGGCACCGGGAGGACTGGGAACTGCAGCTCCAGGAAAATGGGATGGGGTGAACAGGGTTTGTGGGAGCTGGGCCCCACTGCACTGAGGTAAAAACCTTGGGGTGGGGATCGGTGCCCACCCCACGGGGATCTGCACACCCTGGAGAGAGGTGGGACCAGCGGGTGCTGCAGGCTCCCGTGGGTTGGATGGAAAGGGAGATTTCCTGCTGCTCCGTGAGCAGGGAAGTTCCTTGGGAGTTCAGAGATCTCAGAGCACCACGGCTCTCAGAGGAGAGAGGAATGGGTTGGGAGGGAGATAAATCCCCCCCAGTGCCATTTCCCATCCAAGATGCTGCAGAAATGAGTTGAGAGATGGCTGCTTGGACGAAATCCCCCCCCAGAAGCAGCGCATGGGTTTGACTCAGAGCCTGGGAACAGAGCACATGGCTTGTGGCTGGAAGGGCTCCGTGTCTGCTCTTCCCTGTGTGCCCAAGCGAGAGAATTCCTTTTACGTTCATCTGTCCTGGAAGAGGACAAGAGATAAATGATTATAAATGATTAACATAATCTAAATATAATTCCTTCACTCTCAGATCCTTTGTGACACACTCCCTTGGGAAATATTCCCAACTGAAATGGAATTCTGCTCCATTCCTCACAGAGCTCCCAGTGCTCTTGTGAAACACACGAGGCATTAGAAGTCAGCGCTGGTGTCCTGGTGAGAGCCCAGCAGGCAGCTTGGAAATGCAGACAGACAGGGAAATACGGGGAAAGAACCCACCCTAAGGGTTTCACTTTCCTTCCCAAGCCCTGCAGCTGCCCTGGATAAAGATCCACCAGGATGGGATGTGTGTGAAAAACGGGGTTTGCAAGGGAAGGAAAATGAAATTTCAGCGGTGTTTAAAGAGTTAGAAATGAAAACTGACAATCTGGGAGGAAACACCTTTCAGTTGCTGCCCTGCTCCTACATTCCAGCACCCACACAGGCTGGGAGTGTTGGGTGTCTGTGCAGGGCCAGCAGCTGGACTGGATGATCCCTGTGGGTGCCTCCAAGCCTGGACATTCCATGGTTCTGCCAGGCTGCCAGGGCGGGAGCCACGGCTCCAGCTCCATTTCCTTAGGCCAGACAGGAGGGAATCAATATTCTCAATATTCTCCTACTGATTAGATGATAAAAGGGAGATGATAAAAGGGAGCAATGAAGATTGCATTTGCCAGTCAGCTACTGCACACAGCAGCAGATAAAATAATTACAGAGCACTTATGGGGCTCAGGCTCATTCCAGTGATTCATGGGGATGTTGGGAAGCTGCGCCGGGACCGAAGGGCATCTGGAGTTTGTGCCTCGGAGTCCACTCAGTGCAGAAATCAGTGGGGTGGGAGCTGTGGCACCCCTTGGCCCCATGTCCCTGGCCAGTGGCACAGCAGGGACAGTGCCAAAGCCCCCAGAGTGGCCCTGGACACTCCCTGGCTGCCGAGCTCCTCTGCCGGTGCCATGGACGAGGGCAGGGACAGAACTTTCCTGTAAATGAAAGCCTGAGTTTCTAAGAACTCCTCTGACTAATGTGGCTCAGTCTTGGCCGGAGAACACAAACCCTTCATCAAACACAGTGAGAAATGCCAGAGAAAGCTCAAATCCAGGGAATGTGAGGCTGGGAGGGAGCAGGCTGACCCCAGCGCTCAGAACGCGGGGGCCGGGAGCCAGGCCCTGCCTCGGCCTCAGCTGGGCTGGATTCAGGGCTTAGTGCTGGACAAAGGGATCCCTGGCCAACACGAGGGATCCGGGCCTCAGCATGGAAAAGGAACTCCCCTGGAAGTGCAGTGAATCTGGATCCAATCTGCAGCATCAAATCCAAGGAAAACTGCACGCTCTGGGCTTCAGAAAGGTGGAATACGGGAAATACAACCCACACCTGGGAGCAGAGCAGGGTGGCTCCAGGGAAGTCATGAACCAGGAGATACTGAAAGATCCCAGAGGATTCTCTCCTGCTCAGAGGGATGGAATAATGGAATATCCTGAGTTGGATCCCACAGGGATCTTGCAGTCCAAGGCCTGGCCCTGCACAGACACCCCAACACGGCCACCCTGTGCCTGAGCACTGTCCAAGCAGCCCCTGAGCTCTGGCAGGGCTGGGGACGTGAGATAAACTGGGGATAATCAGTGTAGGAGGAGCTCGCTGCGTTCTCCCACAATATCCCCAAAAAGAGACCAGGTCCTGGCAGGTCCAAGCTCAGAGCCAGCCTCAGGCTGACACTCCACGTGTCAAGAAAACCATGGAACAACTCACTGAGAGTTTCCCTGCTGGCAGTTATCTGTCCTTTCCCCTAACACATGGGATAAGGGAAATCCAGTGCAGCAGGAGGCTGAGGAAGCACAGCAGCTTTTCATTTCAGGGAGACATTCCAGTGACACAAACCAGACGCTGCTGGGCTTCCTGCAAAATCATCTGGGTCTGAGGGACGTCCCAAGGGTGGGCTTTATGAGCTGGCCCCGTGAAACCAGGAACCCACCCTCTGCAGAGACAAGGGAAGAAGGGGGAATGGCTTCACATGGACAGGGCAAGGCTGGATGGGACACTGGGAAGGAATTGTTCCTGGCAGTGCCCAAGCCAGGCTGGACACTGGGGCTGGGACACACTGGGACAGAGAGAGGGGTCCCTGCCATGGCAGGGTGGCACTGGGTGTGATTTAAGGTCCTTTCCAACCCAAACCAGTGTGGGATTCAGCAGAATGAGGGTTTGGGTGGGAGCAACTTCATTTGGTTCTGTCAGGATTGAATCCCTCTGTGCAATGAAGGTTATTCTGGGTGTGGCCATTGCAAAATTGTCCTGCCTCAGCTCCGTTCCCTCCTCAGCTCCGTCCCCTCTCTCTCTCCCCTCAGCTCCATTCCCTGCTGCCTTCCCGCAAGAAAATTCCAACAGCTCCAGGGTCACTCCATCCCCTGGTTTTGAACGCAAAGNATATATGCAAGGAAAAGAAAAGAGTGTTTTAATTAAGACGATTCCAATCATTCCCACAGCACATGATTTCTTTTCTTAAAAAAGTCAAAGATTCCTCTTCAGAAAGTTATTATTTGCCAGGTGTTGCATTTCACTTCATCTCCAATTTTGCATAAAGCATCAAGAGAAGAAAAAGCTTTTAAGCAAACTTACAACCTAATTAAAATAAATCTGA
>VXBU01017431.1:15733-56980 GCA_013400315.1 Bombycilla garrulus | reverse complement strand
TGCTTTCCCTAGAAATATGCAAATATTTTAAAGTATCAGCTGAGGGCATTAGTTTGGTATTTTGCTTTTTATTAGCAGGAAATAAAAGGTAATGACTTCTAACAGTGAAATGCAAATGCTTCTTTAACTGCATATAATTGGTTTACTTTGTTGTGTTTTCTTCTCTTTCTTCCTTTTTTTGTTTGTTTTNGAAGAAATTCTTCCTTTCTGAAAGCAAGAACTCTGAAGATAGAGCAACATTTTCTAGCCATGCCTACTAAGGATTTTTTATCCCTATAGAAAGGAAAACATAAATCAGCTTGTATTCAATTTGGCTTCAGACAATTAAATTTATCATTAGGAAAGAAAAGGGTTGTTTAACCTTTAACCCTCATAGAAGAGCTTAATTTTAAGTTAAGAGCACAGAAAGCCCTTTTATTTAAAACAAAATACTATCTAATTTTTCATGTTGCCCATTTAGGACTATAACACATGAAAACATCACATACATAACATCAGTTAATAATGATCTATTTTCTTACAGAAGCAGGCAATAATAATGCTCATTAACACCATTTTCTAATGTTCCTGTGGGAAATGCTATCAAGCTCTCTGTTAAGGACTTATTTCAATTAAATTAACAACTGCTGACCTACCCTGTACATAGGATACTCTAAGCAAGTGCAGTTTGATCCTCTAATGGCATTGTCTTTTAAGATGAATCTCTAACAACTGTATTTTGTACGCCTTGGAAATGACCTTCAAAAACATCCATTGTCACTATATTTTAAGATTGCTCTTTAAAGACACTTCGTAATGTCTCCTGGCTGAGACAGACATGCATGACTATCCTCACAAACAATGATTTAGAGGAAGAAATTCAACACTCAAGATTTGCTGCTTCCACTTCTCAATAATTTTGTGCTTTCCTTGCCCTCTGCTGTGTTATCAGTCATCCATGTCCCAGGGGAAATACTACAGGCTTGAGGTTAAATTAAGGTTCTATCTCCAGTGATTGTCTTCAGCAAACCCTGTACGTTCCCAAACAAACCTTATCTGCATTGAAGGCAGCCTTAAATGCCAAGGGACAACAGGCGAAGGTCTCTTCCTTGATCACATGAGTGCTAAGATTAATAAAAAAATAGTGTTTGAAAAGGAGAAAAGGTAACTAAGCTTAAAAATAAATTGTACATATATTAACCTGTTAATCAGAGCTGTGCCCTGAGATAGAAATTAGTTTGTGAAAAACAGTACCAGTCATCATATGCTACCGGCGAGAAAAAAATAAAAGATAGACTTGGAAAAAAATTGTTGCCACTACATCTATCTTAGTTTTACTAATTAAAGAATCAAGCAATTTGTGTGCTGCATGTGGGTCACTGACGTTTATGGATATAATTTAAGGAGACCCCTGGCTCGAAAGATGGCTGTGTGTGGGCTTATCAAATAAAAACAGCACAAAATAAACTAATTCAGTGCAAGGACCTTTCCAGATGCTCTGAGGTAAGGTAAAAATCAGACTCTTAGCAATTGTATAGTTTTGTACATGCTGAATGGCATAGACCAAGTTTCAGGTCATTACTGGGGTAAAGAACCTTGCAAGAAATGAGCTTGTATCATGTTTTAATAGAAAATGCTTCTAAAGTGCTGTGGGTAAGTGATCAACTATAGGCTAGTAGGAGTGTCCTTCAGGGCTGCTGCTCCCCATGCCTATAAGGCTGCCTTTGTGAGGGGGAGCAGGACTTTTTGAGGAGTAGAACTCTTCCTGGGGACAAGCTACAGCAGCAGCCTCAGTCTCACTCGGTCCTCTGGCTCCACAGTGCCAGACCTGCCACCCTGGTTTCTGTTGTCTGGAATACAGGTATGAGGAGACCCCCTCCTTACTGTCACTCTGGGTTAATTAAAGGTGAATGTCAGGGACAGAGTCTAAGTGGAACATATTTTAGTAAAGGATTTGCTTGTTTAAGTAAAGTTAAGAATAAGGTTTTAAGGGAAAGAATCAAACCCCAAATCTATCATTGCTGACCTACAAAGTAATCTTGAAACTGGACTTGATACAGTGTTCCATTTTGATTCGGTGTAAATAAAAAAAAGATCTTCTTTGTAAGCGAAAAGATATGGAATTTCATAGTGATTTAGTTGGAAGAGATGTGGGGAAAGGACCATCTGGTCCAAACCCCAAGCTTAAGTGGATCCATTAAAACATTTTCCTCAGACCATGTCCAGATGGTTTGTGAATGTCTTCAAGACAGGAGACTCCACTATCTTGCTGAGCAATCTTTACCAATGCTTGGTCAGCCTCACAGTTGAAAGCATGTTTCTTGAGGTTCAGAAGAACCTCCTGTGTTTCAGTGTGTGCCTGTTGCCTCTTGTTCTGTCACTGGGCATCACTGGAAAAGGTTGGTCTCTGTCCTTGCACTGTTCCTGCAGGTATTTATATGTATATTGATGACTTCCCTCTAACCCTGCTCCTACTCAGGCAGAACAGCCTCTGTTATGTTAGTCTTTCTTCATAGGAGAGATGCTCTTGTCCAACATCTTTGTTCTTCTTTCCAGCATGTCCATGCCTGTCTGATAGTGGAAAGCCCAGCAGAGAGAACAATACTTCATCCATGCCTTAGCAGTACTGAATAGAAGGGCAGTCTCACCTCCCTCTCTGGCAACACTCACCCTTCAGCTGGGAAAAAAAGAAAGCTAAACAAAATAGCTAAAGCAGCCCAGGGTACAACTCCTATTCTTTGCAGTAAAGGCACAGGGCTGGTCTATGTTCAACTTGGTGTCTTTCAGGACACCCACGTCCTTTTCTGTTGAGCTGCTTTCCACTGGGTGGCCCCCAAATACACTGATGTGTGGGATGGTTCCTCCTCAGGTACAGAACTTGTACTTGTACAACACTTCTTGTTGAATTCCGTGACATTCCTGTCCTCCCAGTTATCCACCCTGTTGAGTGCTCTCTGGTCATCAGCATGACTCCCCATGGCATATCAAGCATTCCTCTCAGATTTGCTGAGGAGACACTCTTCCTTATCATCCAGACTATTAATGAAAATGGTAATGAGTATCAGACCCAGATTTGATGAGTCCTGTACAATTTGAATCACTAAATTCCAACTAGACCTCATAGCACTGATCACCACTCTTTAGCCAGTGTTCCTTCAACTGATCATCCATCCCATATTTCAACAGCTTATCTACAAAGATCTTATGGGAGGCAAAGACCTCACTACAGTCTGTGTGGACAACATCCATGGCTCTCCCTTTATCCATCAGTCCAGTCATTCCACTGTAGAAACTCATCAAATTTGTTAAATTTCCCCTTGGCAAAACCATGTTGACTACTGATGATTTTCTTGTCCTTCCAGTGCCTAGAAATGGTTTCCAGGGTTAGCTGCTCCACTGAATTGATACAAATTAAGGTGAAACTGACTGAACTGTAGTTCCCTGGGCCCTTCTTCTTGCCCTCTTTGAAGACAGGACTGACATCGGCTTTTTTCCAGATTTCGGATACTTCTCCCAGTTGCTAGGACTTACCAAGGATTATTTTAAGTGGCCTCACAATGGCATCTGGCAGCTCCCTTGACACTCAGTGCATCCCATGAAGTCCTGTCCCACAGACTTATACATGACCTGTTTGCTAAAGTATTCTCTGATCTGACCCTCTTTGCAGGGTGTGTATTTCTTATATTGTAATTTTAAAAATTTACATTTAACAACTTGGCTTGATTTCTTTTCTAGACAGGAAGGAAATGCTGTTCTCCTCAATGCACTCATATTGCAGTATCACTGTACTACAGCACTGAAATTTTAAATATTTTTACTCTTTCAGAAAAGTGTTAATAATTACTTCTCTGGCTGGATTCCATGTGCCTACAAAAGCAGCCTACCTCTCAGCCCCACAGCTGGACAGGATGGAAATAAGGGCTCAATGGTCAAGATGAGGACAGAGAGAAGTCCTCAACAATTACCATGATGGGCAAAGCCAACTTGGGAAAAAAAAAAGTTTAATTTATTATCAATCAAATCAGAGTAGGATAATTAGAAATCAAAACAAATCTTAAAAGCACCATCTCCCCATACCTCCCTTCTTCCGGCACACAATTTCACTCTGATTTTCCCTACTTTTCCCCCCTCAGCAGTGCAGTGGGACAGGGAATAGGGACTGTTAAATAGACACATGTTGTTTCTTCTGCTCCTTCCTCCTCAGGTGGAGTATACCTCATATTTTTCCCCTATTCCAGTGTGCAGTGCTTCCCCAGGAGGCAGACCTCCCTGAAATCCTCCAGCCTGGGTCCTTCCCACAGGCTTCCCTCCCTTGGGGTGATGCAGTCCTTCATGCCAACAAACCTGTTCTACCAACAAACCTGCTCTCACTGGGCTCCTTTATCCATTGGTCCACAGGTCCTGCCCAGAGCCTGCTCCAATGCAAGCTTCTCATGAAGACACTATCTCCTTCAGGCACTGACCTGCTCCTTTGTGGACCTCCCAAGGGCTGTGGGCTCACAACTGCCCTGGATGATCTTCACATCAGCTGGAGCATCTCCTCCCCCAACTTCTGCTCTGACCTTGGTGTCTGCAGGGCTGCTGCTCTCACATGTCACTTTCTTTTCTGGTTCCAATTGTCATTGTCCAGAGCTTTTTGGCCATTATAACTGCAATGGCAAAGATACTACTGCCATTGATGTCGAGTTTAGCCTTGGCCAGCAGAGGGTCTGTCTAGGAGCCGAAGAGCATTGGCTCTGCTGGACAAGGGGGATCCTTCCAGAAAGCCCACCCCTATAAACCAAATGCACTAACCTAAACAGCAAACATTTTTAAAGGAAATTATGAGTGTTTTTGCAGAATACCTTGGATTTCTTTTTGTCATCTTACAGATGTGGAGTTTAGGGGTTGTTAGAAGAGGTGTGTGAGTATAATGATAAGAAAAAAAATACTCCAAAGAGTTCCAGCATTCATAATTGCTAATTTATGTCCTTATCTATCCTGTCTTTCTGTATATTACAGCTGTTCTTGTAGTCCTACTTTATCAGTGCAAATGATGTTACTTTCCCACTTACCACCTTTTTCTCACTCTTTAATGCTGGACATGTAACTCATACCAGTAATCTTGTCACTAAAGAATTTATTGTGGAGATATCTGTGGGAGATACATTCATACCAGATCTGATATATTTTAGATTTTTTTTTTTTCCTGTGGGTAGGAAACAATAGCTATTTTTTCTCCCAGCAAAATAATAAAAATGGCTCTGCTGTATTTGAAAAGAGTCTCAGATCAATGCTCACATTTAACAGGGAAAAAAGTATATTTGAATAGAAATTACATATGAATACTTTAACATATGCTATGCACTTTTTCCTTTTTATGGACATGTTTCTGTAAACGATAGCAGAAGCTGGAGCATGGCAGGTTGTGCTCTTGCTGAAAAAATTAATACTGCTGAGATAGGATGCTATTGTACTGGAAATAGCTTGTGTAGCATGTGTGTTTGTGTCCTTTAGCAGAGGTGATCACAGAACTGACTGACGTGTTCCAATAGAGCACTTGTGCTGAGGATATAGGCTCAGCCAAGGGACTAAAATCCACAGAAAACTACCAGGCTTTTCCCAAGAAATGTGAATTTTAAAAAAACCAAACCCCTCAGTGGTCTGATATTTTTGTGTATACTGAAGACTGCTCACTTTTCTAGAAAAAGAATTTGTAACACAGACCGTGGCAGTGCCACCAGGCTCCCCTTGCAGTAGGAATGTTTCAAACAGATGTGTCTTAATTGAAGTAATCTGTCTCAATTAAATGAGCCAAACAACTTGAAGATATATCATAAAATGATATAAATATTCCTCAACCTTTTCCCCTTATATGCTCACATTTTTTCACTACTATGTAAATTACAGTGTACCTTTTTTCCTGTTGATAATGACTTTCTTTCTACTCCTGGGACCAAAGCATATAATTTTTCAGCAATGTATTGCTTATTATTAAAACAACTAGCAAAATTTTCTCTTTATCATTTCATTCTAAAG
Source organism: Bombycilla garrulus (assembly GCA_013400315.1). Taxonomy (NCBI): domain Eukaryota; kingdom Metazoa; phylum Chordata; class Aves; order Passeriformes; family Bombycillidae; genus Bombycilla; species Bombycilla garrulus. Next base: position 50,983 of record VXBU01017431.1, on the reverse strand, counting down.
TATGGAACCGTGTACACTTGTTAAATGATAAGAAATAAATTCCTATGGGGTCTTAGGAGTAAAAGTTAAAGGACTTAGAAGCATCCAGTGCCTGCCCGTGGGGTTTCTCAGCAAGGGAAACCTGACCTGAGATTTTTCATGAAGGAATGATGCTTTTGACTTTAGTCAAAGGAGCATGTGTGACAGTGACAGGCCTCCATTTCCATTTTAATTCTCAGCAAAGATTTTTTTAGTTTTCTTTCAATTTATGGAGGAAATTTGTTAAAAAACCCAAAGCCACAAAAATATTTTTCAAGGCCTTCTATTCTCAGCATTCTACTTATTGCTACTGCAGTATACACTAAACAAACATTTTAAATGTCAGACTTATGTAACTTCTCTCTACTTGCAAATATTTGAAAAATCATAGCAAATTAAAGATAATAAATCTGGATAGTTTTTGATGAGTTGAGAATGTTGGCGTAGTTTTGTAAAACTGTGATAAATCATTGCATCCAAGGCAGTTATTGTAACCATTTTGCCTTAATGCTTATGTCTGATATGGAACAAATGGATATTCTATGCTTAGCAGAAAAAAAAAAAAAGATTTGTGAGGCCAGAAAATACCTATCAAGTAAATTTTTTTGTCAATTTGTTATTTTGTCATTTTTTCAGATTCTAAAATTTGCCCTGACAAGGAATAGAAATCTGTCTGGTTTTTTTTAGAAATGTGAGAGACCAGCAATGACCCACAAACTAGCTATGATGAGTGTCTGACGTAATTGTGGTAATGCAGAAAAATATTAACTGTCAAACTTGAACAAAGCTGTGGCTGTCAAGTAATTTAAAAAGACTAAGGGTTATTTCCAAGTCACCTCACACATTTGGAAAGGCAAGGTTAACAAATAATTATTATTAGTATCTTCTTTTTATCATACTTTTATTTTTTAGCTATGAACAGTTTACTAATTCCATGTAAGTTGCAACTTCAAAGCAATAGCTGCATGAGCAATTTCAGTCCCTGAAGGAATTGAAGCTAGGCTCTTTCTGAGGAATTTTAGTGACATAAAATCACTTCCATAGTATGTGTCAGGGCTACTGTAACTGACTACTTCAATCTGAAGTTACAAGCTCACAAATAATTTTGCTGAATATATTCTAGTTACTGGTATCAGTGAGTTAATTTTTAAGCATGTTAATTTTTAAGCCATGCTTCCAAGTATTAAGATAGAAATATATTCAAGAAGATACTGGTCAGTGCATGCAGAAGGTGAAGCTTCTACATAGGTGTTCTGAATATAGATTATGCATCTCTGTCAATTAAATTAGTCTGAGTTAACTCAGTTTGATTATTGTGAGGTCTCAAGGAAGGATAAAAGCATATCTATGTTTCTCTAGTGGCTTCTACTTTTTTTTTTAATTGAAACTTTATAAAGAGCCAAATGGAAAACTTTTATAATGAGTGCACAAAAGAGCTATGTTTGTGTATATGAGCACCACGTCCACTTTAACGCATTCAGTTCATAAAGGCCATGAGTCTATTCTTTCTAAGGCAGTGACTACTGGGGGATGGTTCTGTGTTTTGATAGAAGCATTCCTTCTATTTGGGAGTATTTTTTGGGATTATTGATGTTATTTTATTTTTTAGGATGAAACACACCTGCTTGCTTTCATGAGAGTTTTTCTTATAGGTAAGTTAGCTTTTAAGCTACTCCTAGCCCAGATTTCCTTGATTTTGTGTCTGTGGGAAAGGAAAATTTTTGACAAGCTCATAAATTACATGAGCTGTAGTCCATAGCCATGTGAAGATGAACTACACTTGTCTTTTGAAAATGTTAATGGACAATTATCACTAGTTTACTCAGAGAAAGGTTGCTCTCTCTAGTGCCTATATATATTGCATAGTACATTATTATATTGACCAGAAATTTTTACTGTCTGTTTAGAAGCTGTAATAATGTTAATTATATGCAATGAAGATTACCTGGGGAGCTCTGAATAGGACTGGAAAATGATTTATGTAGCTTCTTCATATATTGTCAGAAGAACTGAGAGGAGTAAATTGCTAGGTGATACTAAGATTTTTTTCTTGCACATAGAAGAACCCACTGCAGCTCTTCAAAAATCTGTGTCTTTCTGGCTATTCCCTTTCCTGTTCTCCCCATTTTCCACATTATCACTTTTTACTAGTAACATCTTCCATGCAGGCTTATTGTGTGTCAGATAATGTTATGTCCAACAATCTAATGCAAGTTGACCCAATCAAACATTTGACAAAACTTTGATTTTTATATTTATTACTCAGGAAATTATTATATGCCTGTTGCTACCTGCATGACATCTTTAGATTTTGATGCGCTCTGTAAGTGCACTTTTGCACGTACAACTGATCATGTTCCAGCTTGTAGTAGAAGTTCAAATGATTCCTGGCATGCAAGTTTTAAAAATCAAAATGACTAGTTTTGTTTGTTTATTTACTTACTATTTGACTTGCAGATATTGTTAAGAGTTGAAAGTTAAAGTTGTTTTGGGACCATAACATCTAAGTGTTAAAAAGACAAAGATTTGTATAAAGAATATAGTAAGTACAATTAACACTAAATTGACAGGGCACCTTTTATTGTGAAAACATTCTTCTCTGGTAATGTTTTCCTTGATTTCATTCTAAACTTAAAAGAGTTATAATGCATGTAAAATATGACAACTGTCTGTTTTGTTTTAATTTGTTATAACTTTTCAGGTTTTTTTTCCTCTGGTTGTTTGTTTTTCATCAAAAATACAATGTAATAAAAGTTTCCTCTAGCCACTTGATTTGTCTCTGAAAATACCACTAATTCTTTTTATGGCACGTTATGGCAACACATATACATACATTAAAGCTTGTGATGACTTCAATTAAAATGTACACTTAGGGATCTTAAGTAATTGGAAGTATCCAATAAGAATATTTTCATTTCTGAGTGTCTGGAAATAATTTTGTACAAATCTAGGTGCAGATCAACCATTGTTCACATTCAGAACCGTAGAGAGATGTGGGATGCAGGTTGGCATGGGAGAGATTAGTAGCTGTAATAGTTGTGCCATTCAATGTCACTTGTTATCTATAGAGAACAGGTTTGAAGCTATTTAATGGGAAAGAGAAAATAAATCAGTGGTAGTAAGTGTCTTGAATTTTATAGCTGCTATATGTGGGGTTATACCATGCATGCTGTACAATAATTTCTGCCTCTGTGGATTCCCAGATGCAATTGGGAAGTTTCAGAGACTGAATGTGTTTTCAGCAGCAGATATCAGAAACTTGTTGCTCTCCTGATCAGTCAGCAGGCTGAGTTATTTTTATTTAAAAACCTTGTATGCACTATGTAGCTGACATGCTGTATTTTCAAAGCCTGTAGGAAAAAGCAATATTGTAAAGAAATATATTGATCTTATTAAAAATTATGACTCCTTATTTGAATTTATTTTGGATTGTTCATTAGCAGACATGAAAAAAATCACTTCACTTTAAACTCATAATTTAAGGTTCTCCTAGAGTTTTCTTGTAATGACAGCTCATTATTCTGTCCTTAATCTCCTTAATTTTCAGACTTGAAATTTCAGTGCTGAATGTGATTAGAAAACTTGTAATGAAATTTACTTCCCTTGGATACTCATATTCTAAAAAAAAAAATGTTTTGCAGCAACTGCTAGTCTGCTATGGCAGGAGAAAAAATTTCATTTAAGTTGCCAAATGTTTTGGAATTTGCTTTCCTGTGTTCAGGCAGTTTTGATGTCTAAGTCTTTAGGATCAGGTAACTCTCTGGAACACCCATTTCTGCCCTCTAACTCCTCCCTTGTGGTCTGACAGACCTTCAAGTAGAAGAAGAAAAAGCCTGCATCTAAAGGGACAACATAGTGACAGGACAACACTCTCCTGGTGACCTGGAAAAGCTCCAGAACAGGACTCCTGACAGCTGATTTACCAACACTAAAGAACTAAGTCATACATGGCCGTAGGTGCTGAACTTCTACCCTTGGGAGAACAGTGCTCCTGTGACCTGAAAAAAGCTCCACAGTGATGTGAAGATGCAGCTCTTTGCGCTCACTGCACAGATGAACTCTGCTCATTTTTTTTTCCCATGAGGAAAGCAGATATACTGAAATTGTACTGACAGTCATTTGTTTCTGCAAAAAAGGAAATTCTGCCCAATGGAGCTATGACAAATATGTATGTGCTATTCAGCTCATATTACAATAATTAGAGTGTTTAGCAATGGGTCATTGATGTTGCATGTCAGCAGATGAGTAATGCTTTTGATGATATTAATGGACACCAGGAAAGTTTTCAAGGAGTGCGTTCATTTGACTTGTTTTCCTCTCCTGCCCACTAATTTCTTTAATTTCAAATAGGCCTCCTATAGCACAGGGGAAAAAAAAATCACAGCTGCAAACACTGAGAAATGAAATACTGGCTGGGAAGTTGGGACAGTTGATTCAGACAAGTACAGAGCTGTTTGGGTGTTACGATTAGTAAGGAAAATATTTCAAGCTGGCCCAACAAACGGGGGTATAAGCCTTTCAGTGAGATGTATTTAAATTGGTGCACTTAGAGTGAACAAACTAGATTGATGTAATGTCCCCGTGTAGACATGCCCTTGCTCTGCTTGCCTCCCTGCTTTGATCTGAGATCACGGAGCAAGATGAAAGCAGATCAGAAGAGTGCTCCCTATTGTACCTCTGTAAGTGATCACATCTATCTTCATGCAACGCCATGGCAGCTGAGGCCAGCTCAGGTGGCAGAGCTGATTTCCCACAGTTATAAATGCAAAGGGACTGCAGGCAGGGAATTTCAATGAGGGGTACTTGATTTTGCAATGTCAGCCAACAGGCCCTCAGTCAACTGATTGAATCTTCTGCACTGCCTATCTATTTAGGAAAGTAGTTGCATTAGAGACAGTGGTAAAGATGTAGGTCCTTTGTTCATTTCATGTCATGGGATGGAATAGTTATTTCAGTGACAGGAAAATTAGGTGTAGTTCCTTAAAATTAATGTCACTGCTCTGACACAAAAGAGAGGAAATGACGAGAGTGTAATTGAACCGGTTACTTATTGATATGCTATACAGAAAAATGAATACATATTGTTGATAGATCTATGTATACACAAAAATGCATTACTTATTTGTTTCTTCCAGTAGCCAGGTACGGATGTTCTGATGCCAAATACATTTTAGGAGGTCTGTAGAAATACTGTCTTCCACTGAAAGAGCCTAAGTATTGACTATGCATCTATAATCATCTTGCTTGGCTAAACTTACAAGGATATAGTGTGATATGTTTTACTTCAGAATGAAATATTTTTATTCCCTGCTGTATGTGGTGTGGAGGAAGTAGTAAAATCCTGTTCTGAGTTTCCAGGACCTGGTAGAAGTTGTAATGCCTCAGCTTTTGCTGAAAAACAGCACTGTTGGAACACTAAATTGCAGCCTTTTGCAGAAAATGTTGAAATGAACCCAGTTTATAAATTCCATTTAAAAAGCCTTTTTATTTTTCTGCTTTCCATGGGTGCTCTCACACAGAAGCAAACCTCATTTTGCACTTGATAAATTGTTGCTTTAATTATTTATTTGTTTGTGCAATAACATTGCTTTAGTCTTTGCAATCTTTTAGTGTAACCATCCTCCACAACGAGAATTTTTGTCTATTCCAATAGTGTAAATGGAAATAAGAAAGCATACATTATTTTTAATTAGATCTTTTATGGCCCATGACTGAATAAGGGCAAAAAATTTCAAATATTTAACAGATTATTTATTAGTGCAAGAAAATATTCAGTTATCTTGTCTGTTGATTCTCCATGAGAATTGTAGACTTAGATGTAGAAAAATAGTCTATCTAATGTTTAGAAAAAGTATTAATGTTTCAAATCCATTCCTGCAACTAATTTGTTTTTCTCTATTGCCATTGATCAAACTTCCATGTCAAACCAGTATGTCAAAGCAGAACTGAATAGCTTGGAAATATGAATAAATTCATTCAGACTATTCATTCTGTGGCAGTGGTTAATAATGGTTGTTTAAAAGCCTCAAAATGACGTGAGTTTGAATAATTCCCTGTTCTGCAGTGAAGTAAATGTTGTTTTGAGTATTAGAAAATAAAAAGAGATCTTGAACAGCCTCATTTTCTTACTCATTTTCATGTGAACTCCATCCATAAGAAAAGATGAGTTCCTTAAAGAACATTGGTTCAGTTTCACTCTGGCCACAGATTTTTCTTACAAGACTTAAATATTAGAATTTGGCTTCTGGAGGCCACAGGACTAGGCCTAGTCCTGTGGCTGGAAAATGCAGTCAGTACTTACAGTTGTGAAGGCTGATTCGGAGTTTGCATGGGAATGAATAGCTTTCTACTCAGGCATTTAAGTATTTGTACTAATTTAGTGCTTCCCACTGAATGGATGTTTCGATTTCTGAAAGCAGGCAGCATTAGGGAAAAGGCAATCCCTTCTTTATTTAGTAGAAGATTAATGGAATGGAGGCAGCCAACAAAATTATCTGCCTCCCTGGAGGCTATGGAAAATAGTCTCCGTTGCAGTTCAGTGGTGGACTTTCATAAAGATAGAAAGACAATTGCATGAAATTGGGTTGAATTATGAGTAGGTAGTTCGGTCAGATGGACTACTGCCCACTGGGGAGGATTTTGGAGCTGTGAAAAACTGATCTTTAACAATGATAGTGTATGTAAAATTAACAATTTCTCTTTGATGAAGATAACTTTCCAAGGCTTTGGCCTTGCTTCTACAGGTTCATCTACACAGAACAAAAGGAAAAATGTAAAATAAAAAGTGTGTGTATGTGTATGTGTGTGAAATGACATATGCCTTACTTTCACTTTCAAATAGCAGAAAGAAGTCAATTTTATGTAATTTACCCATTTCTACTCTGAATGATGTTATTTAAAATATATTTAAAATTTGGGGTGTTTATGCAGGAATCTAAGGCTAGTAGTAACACAATATAACATAACAAATAATTCTAAATAATAGCCTAAGATATAATTCAATTATAGCATACTTTAATATAATCAGTTTTTACAAAAACACATTAAAAGAGACAATTTGTCTCATTAAAATTCAACGGGCATTTAGCTCAGCTGGAACAGGTCTTATTTCAGCCTCATTCACACTGAATTTTCAGATAGATTACAAACACATAGACTTAAACAAAATTAAATACAAAACACTTTTGAAGTTTGAGCAGAAAATATTTAAGTGTCAGCATCTGTGTATTTTTTATGAAGTACTGTATCTTTATCCTATCAAATTTGAGTAAATTTCAGTTTTGCAAACCATAATTATATGGGATCATACTTAATGGTTATATTTGGTATTGCTGAGACAATGAAGTTTCTAAAAATTTATATATACTTTCTCATTTCTCATATTGGTACTTAAGTGCTTCAGGTAATTACAGTCATCTATAGATTTTGTATGTGGTTGGGTGCCACTGTTTGGGATTCAAACTTTCACAAATTTTTACAAATTTGACAATTTTAAGGATGATTTTTTGCACATCTCTGGGATGAGAGAAGCTGTGTTAGCAGTCTGAAACCTATCTTGAGGAAATGTACATCTGTGACTCTGTGGTGAATGTGTGTCAGCTGCTGCCTGAGCTCTACCCCCGTGGAGGATGCTACTTTTAACTTCTTTTTGAACTGTGAGATACTGTACAGGCTGTTTGAACCCCTGCACTGTGCTTGAGTACCTTTCGTAATGATGTTCTGCCTCTCTACCGTGCAAATTTCTGAAGTTTGGACTAATTTCTTACTAGTTGCTTGTGAGTAAAGGTTTACATTTCTGATCAGCTTTTCTTACAGCTGAATCATACCGTGACTGGTGAAAACCCAGCTATTTATATACCACAAAATTGTTGTCTCAGTGTGTTTCCTTCTCTTCCGTTGCCCAGTTTTGGTGTTTGTTTTGTTGGTTTTTGTTTACTTGGGGCTTTGTTTGGCTTTTGTTTCTGTTTGTTTTTATTTGGTTGGTTAATTTGTTGGTTGAGCTTTTTTTTTTGTAGATTAAAGAAAATTATGCACAGAGCTCTTTGTGTGCTCGGTTACAGGCCAGATCAGAGAGAGATGCAGAGTGATGTTTGATTCCCAGTTTTTAATTCTGCCTAGTAGGGCAGATACTGAAATTTCCTGTAGCACAGTGGCTGGTAGGCGAGAGCTGCCTGCACATTGCCTTAAGAGCCATTCTCATGACCCTTTGGTCAGTAAAAGTGCCTGTGATTCTATCTTTATTCCTAGTCCTTCTGTTTTTGAAGGAAGAATTCTAACAGTGTGTAGGGTGGCTGTGAGACCTTACTGTTTATTTTTCTATGTTTTTTCCAAATGTAGATTTAGTGATCCTAACTGGGAGGCAACTACTCTAGTCATATTCTATTATGTCTAATAAATCAGGATCTAGTCATTCAGCACCCTCTCTGATTCTATTTTCATGATTCCATTACTCTTTTTGGGTATAAATACTTGTGAAGTAATAATTTTATCATTATTTGCTTTTCATTTCAGAACTTTTCTGCTCCTGTGTGTAAAATAGATGGTATTGGCAGATGTGAGTGAGTTTTTGTCATTTTCTGTTTATTCTTCTCATTTTCTTTGGTTTGTTTTGCAAGGAAATACATGGAAATCTGGTCTGGGAGCCTGCGTGTTGAAACTCGTGACCTGAAGATGGAATTATTTACTCTGAATCTGGCTTTCTGTATGGTGTAATTGGATGACCTTCCCTTGTGTTCCTCGTCAGTCATAGTCAGACCTTGGGGTGAAAGAAGTATGTCCTTTAGCTCTGAGAAATATTTCCAAAGGGACCAAGACCTGCTGTAACCTGCAGTTCCAAGGAAGGGTGTGCGTTCCAGTAATCAGCAATGAGCAAAGCACAAAGGCTTTCACATGTCAGTCTGTGACATTTGCCTGTTTTCTTCTCTTGGGACACTGGCTTTTCATTCTCTGAGAAGAAAATCCTTCTTAAAGAAGGACTGTGGCCAAGAGGCCAGGGCAGGACCTTGGAGCTAAGACTGTTCAGGCAAGGAATGATGGCACTGGCAACAAAACCTGGTACAGAAGAACTAACTTGAGCTAAATTTCCTAGCAACAGAGTAATTTTTTTCCTCCATAGAAATAACAAATATGCCTGTGTTTTCAAAATTATTGCTGTAATTTTTAGTGTACTCCTAAGATGAGAACAATTTTGTAGACTATTTTGCTCTGAAAGGAGATATCTGTGGTTAATCACTGTGCTGCTGGGAGAAAAGATATTACTGTTCTTATCTTGCTGCTGCGCTCCTTGAAGACTGTTCCTAGTGCTGTGCTCATTCCTACCTTGACTCTTGAGTTGTTTTTTTTTCCCCATCCACTCTACCCTTGCTTTAAAAGGTTGGCAATTTAGACTCCAGTGGCTGCAGTAGCAATTTTGTAATATCTGCCTTTTAGATTTTTTTTAAAAAATACAAACCCAAGGTATTATCATAGGATTAAGCTTATATAATTTATCATTTGCAGTATTACTGCCTTTACTGCAGCTAAATTCAATTAGAATGTACAACCAAATGACAATTACATGGCTTTAATAATGTGTGAAATGCTACCTTGTATTTTAGTGTCAAACAACTTATGTAATGAGATATCTTGCCTAATCATACACACCTGAAAAAGAAAGAGCAAATTTAAAACACAAAAAAGCATTACATTCCACCTCTGATCTTTCTTTCTTTCTTTTTTTTTTTTTGTTTTTTTCATTTCAGTGATGGACCATTTGTCTTAAGCCAAAAGGAGGTAAAGCATATCTGACTTTTATGTCATTTGCCATACCCACAGGAGCTGCTTTGCTTCATTGCTAGCATTGTTTAGATCATTTGTACCAGAGAGGAAAGAACTGAGAAGCCAATAAATTGCAGCTGCTTTTAAAAAGGAGCTGAAAATCAATAATAAATTATTGTTTTCTATAGCAGTTTAGGTTCCTTATGTGTCTCCTCTGACATGTGGATGTAGCTATAAATTAATTTAGTTTTAGGCTGTAAAAAACCTAACTTTCTCTGAACTGACTCTCTGGCATGCATTAGTGATATAAAAATAACATACCTTGGCAGGATAGCTTTCTAGGAGTGCTGAACATTGCAAGTTATTTTTATAATTTAATGACATATAGGCCCATACTTCCAGAGGGAGACACAGTGAGCAGAACCCTCTATAATTTACTGCAGTAAAATGATCAGGATTCATGCTGTCTATAAAACATGAAAAACATTCTTCATTCCTTACCAATTAGATCATAGTTACAACTCTCGGCTCCTTTGAGCTTAAAAGAAAATTCTAACTGCTAGGCATAAACGAATGCTGTGGTTAAATTAAGGCCTTCAACAGCCCAAACAGGCTTGAGAGAAATGCCTTCTGGATGTTATTAACATGCATATTTACGTGCTATTTTTAAAATTTTACTCGAAGCCATAGCAAGCACAAATGTTTATAATAGCTATTTCAAAATTGAAGCATTAATTTAAAAAGCATTTTCATTGCTGTTAATTTCTTTCCGATAATTTTATTTCAGCTTTTACTAAAGCTGATTTTCTTTTCTTTGCATGTGATGACAGACAACTTGAACCGAAGTCCCAAGATTTCATAATTTGCCGGCCTTGAAGTGATTCTCCCATAAGATATGTCACACGCAAATAAAAGGCTCAATTTATCAAGCATATCTGATTTACAAAGTGAGAAATTCTATTTATTTCAGTGGCACATCAGCATAGGAAAGGTAAATGGACATGTTCGCAGAGTCAATGCTTTGGTCTTGTGCTTTACTTCAGAGATGAATCATTGCACATCACAAAAAATACCTGAGGGAGAGCAAAGCAGTGTGGAGGAGCAGGAGGCAAGGAAAGAATAGATAGCAAAGGTGTTTGGTTTTCTGTCACAGGTTGCTGGTGTGGTTAATCTTCTCTGCTTCAGTACTCCACATATTCAATTTTTTCCCAATTTGGTCACACTGACACGCCACAAGCACTGTTTGTTGCTTACAAGAAATGTTGATTGCTTGACAGAAATGAATTTGAGGATGGCTCAGAGATGACCTTGCAAGTCTTTGAAATATCAAAGTGTGTTGTTCTGATATGCCTGATAAAAGTGTCATTTAAATATCCATGGAAACTGGCTTTCACATGCAGCTCAAGGGCTTTGGTCATAAACAAAATACTAGACTGTGAAGGGATTTCAAAGATATACCTCATCCTTTTGATGTCTGCAGCTAATCCTTTTCCTCAACTCTGTCCTTAGGAAGACTACTGAAGGTGAAGCTAAGCTGTGCAGTGGGAACACTGTGATTTATTTATTGCTTTGATATTTCCCACAGACTACTGATCCCTGTGAATAAGTAGTGTGTGGTAAGACACAAGTAAACCCCCACCTCTGTATTTAAAAATAAAAAATTATCAGCTCTTCATATATCTCTATTTGCATGTGTTAAGTGGGAACCAAGCTAAGCAGTCCTGTATTGCCAGAGAGGTGTTCAAAACTGGCATGCAAAATTAGTAAGAATTGGTGTCTCATTTTTCCTACAAGTTTGAAAATGTGTTTTTGCTGTGTACTGTCACCAGGGTCTTCTCCAACATTCTCATTATGTAAAGAGTATTTAAGTCCAGGTAGTCATTTAGCTAACATAATGAAGTAGGAAACTGTTATAGATAATTAAAGGAGATGAACTATTCATATTCTTTCTGTTATAATTTTGGTCCAGCTGAGTGAGACAGATATTTTTCCAGCCTGTGGACGAAGATTATTTTATCATTTAATATAGCCTTTTAAAGATCACTATTGTAGAAATGAGAATTACCCTCTTATTACGTTATTATCTTGTTTAGCAACAGAATATTTGTAAAACTGTGGTTTACTGAGTAGATTAGTATGCACAACCAGCCAGCAAAACCAAACTAAACCAAAAACCAACAAAAATAAACCCAATGTTTTTAAAATACTTGACACCTTTTTTTATATTAGATCATATTCATTTTTCTTAGGTTTTCTGGGGGATTGATTCAATTATATAGTCTTGGGATTTTTGTCTTTTTTTTTTCAATATTTCATTGATTTTATTTTAAATTTTTAGGCTTTATACCATCTGCGATGCACAGACCTTCAGAAACTTTCTTGAGAATTATGAGATCCATTTCATTAGCTTTTATTTTTTTTGGGTTTTTTTGTTTTTTTCAGAAGATAAATGTAAGAATAATAATAAGAATGTAATTAAATTGGAGTAACTGATTTGGAATAACTGATAGAGAACACTGTTACTTTATGTGAGAATTTCAAAGTGATTTCAAGTACAAGTTAATTGAGCCTACTCATGCTCTTTGGGGTGAAGTTAATTAATATTATCGCCTTCATCACAGGCCCCAGCTGTGAACAGTGCTGGGCTTCTCCTGGACACTAAAACCAAGCAATAAAAAGCTGTGTGTTTTGTGATTAGATGGGAGTTGTGCCTCCTTTGAAGATATGATCCTGCTGAACTTATTAAAAAATATAATTCAAGAGCTGCCTTGGACCAGGTGAAAAAGTTCTTGGAAGAGAGCTTAAGCTAGCCAGCTGTACACAATTTCTGTTCACCATCACTCTCCTCTAGGGCTCTAGTGGAGAGCCTGTGTCTAAAGCAGGACAACTGCAGCAACAACAATGAGAAGGGCAGGACCGCATGCTCCCAACTTCAGGTGCTCAGTTCCAGGTCACAGCCTCATCTTCAAGGACAGAATATTTTTGCCGATGAGTTGACCTAGAACAGGAATAGGTAAGCACAATAGGGAATAGGGTAAGCACAAACAGGAATAGGATAAGCACAAGTTCCCTCTGCAGTAAATGAATGTTGTTGTAAGAACAAAAGCGTTCAGTTCCCAAGCGTCTCTATCTCTTTTCTACCTGTGTACAAACATCAGACATTTGGAGACAGTAAGAGAGATGGAAACTGTCATACAGATAGCAGCATGATAAATACAAATTGGATTTCTACCTCTGCCAAGACTGACAACAAAGGAGAATAGGAGGAGTTAGTTAAGGAAATCATCTTGTTATAGACTGAAATAACAAAACAGATAAGGCCTACTATTTTTTAGTTAGCACATGTGTTTTAATTTTCTTAGGGTGTGAGGGCTGGAGTGCTGTAATCTACAAAGAATATCATGGCAGCAACATGTGTGCAATATTCGGTTTGACTTTGCTCTGTGTAAAGCAAATCTGTCATGCCACCAGTCTTGGAGCAGAGCTGGAAAGAAGATCAGTAACTGGTAAATGTCAGGGGAGGTTTGTGACACTAGAGCTGACGACTGGTAATAAGTAGTAAGTTGATTAGAAGTTTTTTTAAAGATCTGACATGCAGAAATGGTAAGTGGAATGTGGAAAAATTTTGTCCACGCTCCTGCTTTCTGGAGAGAATTCTTGCTCCATAAAATCTCTAAAATTTAAGAAAAGGCTTTGTTTACTCTGTATATGGGAAGAGCTACTTTTATCTCCAGCTCAAGCAAGTTCCTACTGCTCTACTTCAAAACAGTGTTTTGGAACTCCAGGGCATTTTAATTAAGTGTCCCTGAAAATCCTGTGCCTGTTGGCCTGGTGGTGGTGGGTTCTCAGATCATCAGTTTATTTAATGCAGCTGTCATCTAGGACATGGCAATGGAGCAGTCTTAGGAGTAACTCATGTTACTTGTATGTGGTCAGTTCTATAGAGTCATGAAATGTTAAGGTTGGAAAAGACTTCTTACATCATCAAGTCCAAAAAACATCCTAGCCCCATCACCACCACACCATGTCCTCAAGTGCCATATCCACATATTTCTTGAATACCTTCAGGGATGCCAACAAAACCACCTCCCTAGGAAGTCAGTTACAATACTTGATAACCCTTTCAATTAAGAATTTTTTCCTAATAGCTAAACTAAAATTTCATGTCAAAACTTGAGGTCATTTCCTCTTGGCCCTGTCACATATTACCTGGCAGACAGGATTCACCCACCTCAATACAACCTCCTTTCAGGCAGTTATAGAGAATGATAAGGTTTCCCCTGACCCTTTTCTCCAGGTTAAATAACCCCAGTTCCCTCATCTGCTCCTCATGAGACTATTGCTCCAACCCCCTTATCACCTTCATTGTCCCACTTTGAAACATAAAATATACATGTATTGTACATAGAATGGTTTTGTGTAACGTATAATATAAAATATATATTACAGCTATATAAATGTATTTTTTTGTGTATATATTTATATTTATCATAGAATCATAGAATATCCTGTGTTGGAAGGGACCCATAATGGTCTTCAGAATCCAGCCCCTGGCCCAGTCCCACAAACAAGAATTGCAGCATGACAACAGAGATTGTAAACTCAACTGCTCCATGGTTGCTGTGGCCAAGGTGGTCACCAATCTTCACACATGAGAGCCTGTCTCTTAACAAGCCACAAATCAAGGAAGGTTCCTTTCCTAGTTGGCTCCCTTAGTAGCTATACCTCGAGACATTTTAGGACTATTTAGGACCTATTTGTGCCAGCTGTGTGATGCTCTCAGTTAACATCTGACACGCTGATGTTCCTGTAAAGACAAGGGCAGTTGTTTTGAAGGTGTCCCTTAGTTCCTCAAAGAGTAATTCTCTGGAATCATTGTCCTGGCTGGGTGGCCTATAGAGGACTCCTGCAATGACATCTGCATTATTTTTTGTCCCTTAATCATTACTCAGAGACTGTCAGCCTGCCATCACAAGACTTCAGGCAATATTCCAGCCCTTCCAGCTCTCTTGCCCTGCCTGTCCCTCCTGGAGAGCTTGTGACCATCCAACATGGCACTCCAGTCAAGGGGCTCATCCCACTAGGTTTCACTTACTTCAGCGATGTAAAATCTCTGGAACCAGGCCAAAGCATCAAGCTCCTCTTTGTTGCTCATATTGTGTGTGTTGGTGTAGAAACATTTCAGGTGTGGTCTGTTGTAATTGATGCCTCACAGAGCAGCTTGAGAGTTCCCACTGGCACTTCCTCCTTCAAGTTTTGGTATGATTTCCCCTTGCTCTAGCAAGCATGGGTTTATCCCTTCCCCCTTCAAATTTAGTTTAAAACTTTGTCAATGAGCCCAGCTAACTCCTGTGTTTCAGCCCTTCTTCCCTTCTGAGATAGGCTCATCCCATCAGGTATTATTAAACCAAGTGTTGTATAGCTTACCTCATGGTCAAAAACCTCAAACTTTTTCCAGTGACACTCACCTCAGAGCCACACATTGACCTGATGGATCTACCTGTTCCTTTCAACATCATTCCTTACTACTGAAATGATCAAGAAAAACACTACTTGTGCTCCTGATCCTTCAACAATCATCCTAAGGCTCTGATATCCAGTTTGATTACCCTTGGACTTGTCTTTGTTACCTTATCACCACTGACTTGAATATCTAATAATGGATGATTACTAGGCTGGAGAGCATTCTAGTAATATCTCATACCAGAGCCCCAGGGAAGGAGAAAGTTTCCTGTTGGTTGGGTCTGGTTTGCATATTGAGCCCTCTCTTCCATTAGAAGGGTGCCACTTCTAACAACTACCCTTTTTTTGCTCCTAACAGAGTTTGTGAAGGAGGGGTTAGGTTGTGTTTCCCTAAGTGGGCCCTTTATCCCAGAAGGACCTTATCAGTTGACTGTCCTTCTAGTTCCAGGGCCTCATATCTGTCATAAAATGTGCCAGTCCTACTCGTCATTGTCTGCCTTTATGCCCTCCTTCCAGTATGTGTGGTCACCAGCTTCTAGCCTTCATGTTCAACAGATCCTTGACTACTTGAGAGTTCCATTACAGTGGAGGTTTTGATGCCTGGAAAGGCTGACCTGGAAAGGAGACTAGACAGAGCAAAAGGAATAAATTAGGTATTTATTGGAAGGCTTTAAAAGGACACACCTTGGACAGCACATTGTAGGCTCCTGAGATTGTAGCATCTCTGAGAGTAACCTCTTGACATCTTGCTCACTTTCTTGAATACTACATAGCCTATTCACTTCCTCCTTGTTTTACCCTAATTCTCTCTGAGTCACTGAAATGGTTCAAATTGGATTTATGGGGACAAGGAGGTGGGGAAGGAGTGTTTTCGATGTCCTAATCTAAAATAAATGTATGGTTAGACAAGGTTAAAAATAGTGATGATGAGATAATCCAAACACTGGGTAAAGCAGTAAACTGATTGATTAGTCTCCTTTTAGAGAAATCTGTGGACACAAAGTAGGAAAAGTACAGAGAGTTTTGAAACTGATGTAAAAGTTTAATACTTCAGAACTCAGTAAAATCAAATTAAATATTGCACTCTTTTCTACTACCTGAGACTGTAACTGAGCACACAATTAGATTAGGGAGCTTGAGACATGAGGGATTTTGCATGCTACACAAATAGGGCTTTTTCTGTTTGAGGAAGACCCTGTGGATTTGGAACAAGCCCAGTCTGTTTCTTCAGCTAGCTAGGAGCCAGATCTGATCAGTGTGTGAAAGAGTGCTGAACCTGCTACATTTTTATTTATAAAGTAGGGAGCTGATATTCAGTTTTCTCTGCATCTTGAAGTGGTACTCCAGGGTGTCTGATGTGATGTTCAGGAGTAAGTGAATACATGGCTTACCTTGATGGCTTACACATTTCAAAGCACGGTATTCTTTGTTGGCAATATAAGCTATCATAAAGTCTTCATGGCTGTTATAGCTAAAAGATGGCTGTCCTGTTGATCCCTGAGCTTTATGGAAACTTTGGTTCCTCTTCTTTCACTCCATTTATTGATGTCTGTCTTCAAGGCAGTGTGGTGTGTTGACCTGTATCTTGATCAGAAAATGACTGAAATAAATGATCCATTATGAATTTCTGAGAGTCTGTCCCTTTCACCTCACTTTAAATTTGATTCTGCTCCTTCCTGTTCATTCTGTTGCTCATCACTCTGTCTGTCTTTGCCCACTTTCCTATCCATTTCTGCTCAGCCCTTTTCCTGCCCTTTTTAATTTATTCTTCTATTGCAGCATTCTCTTTCCTGTGTCTCATTCTTCCCTGCAGTTTTTCCTATGTCCTTCCTTTATCTTGCATATATAAACACCTTATTTAATCTGCTCTCTTATTTTTTTTCATCCACATATCTTATCCTTCGAGCTTTTGCTTCCCATCTCTAGCTAGTATTGGTTATCTCTTTATGTGAGGGAATTGGAGGTGTACAGTTAAAGGGCGTACTCCTTTGCACACACTCTCCTTGCTCTATTCACTCAGTAATTTTTACCAGTCTTCTCTTTCTTCTCTTGTGCACACCCTGAAGCTCAGCGCTTTGCCAGTTTTCTCCAGGAGGTTGTGGCAATAATTTTTTACCCTCTTGTGGCAGGATTTTCTGGCTTTTCTTTGCTTTCCTAGTTTTTCCTTCTCCTCTTTCCCACTGTTACTCTTTAGCTCTTATCGCTCCATTTTCTCCTCTTTCAAATGACGTTTTCCTCACAAAAAAGGGAAAGGATAGCAAAAGTCTGCTAACGTGAACAGTTCCATACCCACCCTTTAGACACATTTAAACTAACTGCACAAACCCACAGAGAGTATAATGAGGTGAAAACCAGCAGGAATCTAGATTTCCCATTGCTCTCTAGAAGTTCTTTGTTTGCCAGAACTCTGACTTCTGGTGAACAGAAGGCTTAATCTCTAAGTACAAGTTTATTTGCAATTCATGAATTTCTTTGTGAAATGGACATCTGAAATAGTTGAACGATGCTTCACAATGGGGTTGGGGTAGAGTAACTGAAGTTCAGCGCAGCTTTGGACCACTTTTGAGTCACAATTCTCCTTTGTCCAAAGGCTAATTTTTGGTCTTGGTTCATATTTCATTCCTACACCACATCTTCACTATTGTCTGGGAAGCTAGGTGGTGAGGGTCTTGATTATGTTAATGAGAAAGTCAAGGAGATGGAGGGAAGGAAGCAGCCAAGACTTTTTTGAAATGCATGACTTGGTTGGAATTTTATGTCTCCCTGTTACTGATTTTGATTAGATTGGATTTTGAGTGGGTTTTTTGGTTTGTTTGTTTTTTGTTTGTTTGTTTTTTTTTTCTGGGTTGGGGGGAGGGGGGTCGTGTGTGGGATTTTTTAGTGGTTTTTTCAAGGGTTTTTTTAGTGGTTTTGTTTGTTTTGTTTTGTTTTGGGGTTTTGGGGATTTTTTTCCCAGTTGGTTTTCAAGTTCTTTTCTTGTTTTCCTAATTCTTAAAAATGAAGTTGGAGAAATATTTTTGGAAGGTAGAGAAGCAGTCTCCAGTAGCATGGCATGCATAGTAACTTCTAGTCAACTACAGAAATTTTATCATAACTGACTTCAAAGCTTCTACTTGTTAGAAAATTGGTTCCCTGTTGAATCACCAATAAATTGAGTTTTTCTTATGTACAGAAGTGAAGTAAAATGTAAAAGACAAGGAAGCCAGAAGAAGTAAAACCACAAAAGATGAATTAGAAGTCTCTCATATTGAAACATTGGTCTCAGTACTGACCTAATCCTTATGTTATAACATAATGTGTGTATCAGGCCCTATATACGGTACTGCATTGTAAAATCAGTGTTTTTTTAAATAAAGTGAATTTACTATTTTATATCTCCAGGACAAAAGACAAGAAAATCCCCAAACTATGTCTTACTTTTATTCACTTTTCCTCACTATGTTTGGTGGAATGCATTCTTTTTTTTTATTCCTGGAGCTGAAGAATGCTAAAGAATTAAGGGTCTTGGTGGTGCATGCCTGCAAGAAAAGTGGGTGTGGGAAGCAGGACTTGTCCTTCCTCAGTGCAGGGAAGAGGCTGGGAAGGAATCACTCCCTTCTGAACTAGTGTTGAATGCTACTCTTGACTACAGAATTGTAAGCAAATTCATCCTTCCTGCGTATGACAAATGTCAGTTCATTGACTTTTGTCACAATTACAACATAAAATCAAGTACCTGCATATCAGCTGAACGGCAGTACCAGGCTGTGTGCTTGCTTCTAACTTTTGGCAAAGAAGGTGAAAGTCCTTTTCTTAAATTGAAATAGAAAATATTGAAATTACCTCACACTTGCAGTGGGCTGAGAGCCAACACACAACTTATTACACTAGCACAGCTGGTGGGGAATTCGTCATGCCATTGCAACTCAATCATGTAACTGACCCCTTCTGTAATGTCTTACCCTGATAAGACAGCTAGTAATGGGATTTCATGTGAGCATTAACCAGGATAGCCTGGTAAAAAACACTGAAAACCTGAAGGTAGTTCATAGTAAAAAGAGCAGCTTCGTTAATAATTATTCTCCACAGGTAGACAAGCAAAGTAGTTCCTGTAACAGGGGAATACAGAGTATTAGCAGAGACAAATTCTGCTGTAGCTTCACTAGCAAAACTGTGAGCCAGCCCTGTCTGCTGTCAGGAGAGCTCTTCAGGCAACACAACTCTGGTAACAGATCTATATACCCGTCCTTAAAGTCCCCCTAAAAAAAGGGGAGTGCAGCTCAATAGCTTCTGGCAGCAAGTTTAAGAGGACTCCCCACTCTCCAATCTGTGTCATTCTTTATCATTCATTCTATCTAAACTGTTCTGAGATAGCACAGATTTTTACATGAAGGAATACCCTAATTTCAAAACAGCAAAATTTCTGGACATAAGTGAAGATTGTGAAGTTACCAGCAGTCGTTGAATTTTGGTCGGGTTTTTTCCATCTTCACTGTCTTTCTCCTCCCTTAAGTGGGGATCAGGATTCATACCGCATCGGGTTTCTCTCTGACACCCACCATAATCAATGCTTCTAATCAGAGTTGCTCTGCTGGCATCATGTGTGGAAGAGAACAGAGTGCCCAGTCAGCACAACACAACACAGAGGCAGGAAGAAAATGAGGAAGGGAGCGAGAGAGACACAGTGAAGAGGTTGATAACAAATTAAAGAGTCAAGCTTGAAAAGGAAGACAAAGCAATCTTCAAGTGTTTGTTGCAATTCAAGAGGAAGGTGGTTAGATTGTGCACTTAACCTCATGCCTTCTATCTTGGTGAGCACTTCATCATTCTTGTTTCACTGGCATCAGGATCTGCAGCAGCACTTGCCTGAATTTCATGTGCTTCCCTATTCACTGCAAGTGCAGTTTGAAGAAAGCTGCTGATGCAGAGGGCATTAGCAAAGATGGCCTCTCAGAGAAAACCTCTTGACATTTGGTGCTGTATTATTTGTTGGTGTGATTTGTGACCCCCCATGCAATTTTAGACTATCCTAACAGTGAAAATAATCACAAGTTTCAAATAATAAAATTAGCTTGAAAATGCTGTATTTTACCAAATAAAATTGTAACAAAAAAAGTATAATTCTATAACTGGAATAATTGTAGAGGATTACATTGAGAGAGAGAGCAAGTGAGCAGAAACACAAGAAAAAGTCATGTAAAAAGGAAAAAAGAGAAAGTAGAAAATATTGATTACAAATATTAGTCTTAAATTTATGTTTCAGGTACCTTTTATAAGACTTGAAGAATATAAGTGCATGAATGCTCACTCTGGGCTTTTGGAGAGTCTGTGTTGTGTCATTAAATATACAAACCTACCCATCTTACTGGGCTGTATTCTATGAGAAAACATGCTTTCTCTCTGATCTGCAGCTCAGTTCCTCAAAAGTCTTCCTCAGTCCTCAAGTCTTCTGACAGCCATCTGCTAGTCCATGGAAACAGCATAAGAAAAGTCAATTCGACAAGAAACTTCATGTAAATGAAATCTTTTTCTTAATCCTTCTGAGATCAAAAGTGGCATACTGATATCCTCTTCTGGTTTTTAGATGTTGCATTTTTTTTTGTGTTGGGCATATTAATATTCCTTGCTTAAATTCAATATGTGTATCCTTAGTTGTTTGGTTTGTTTTTTTTTTAACAAAAAGGCAAAGCTTAGTTTTCTATTTATTTATTATGTTATTGCAATAATCAGTAATTTATTTTTTAAACTAATGCCACTACTTTAGCTCATCAGCAAATGGGAAAAAAGCCTCTGTTTTGATGCTGTGTGCCAAGTAGATCATACTTTTTTAAAGAGATACATTGTCTTGCTCTTGCATGTGGAAGAGTGATTCAAAATTATTTCATTATATATCAAAGGCCTTCCTCTCTCTTTAGATCTTTATCAAGTACTTTTATGAGACACTTTTAGAAGGTTCTTACTCTACGGAAGGTAATAAGATGGTTCCCTTTGAAGAAAATCTAAACCCACAAATGAAAGAGCCAGTGCTTTTGAAATGCTGTAAGAAGAGTTTGTATAGTGGCACAGAGGACAGAAGAATCTGATCTGGTTAGAAGAAATTATTATTTAACAGTTTAAACAACATCATTTCCAGAAGAACACAATTTTAAAATAGGTATGTGTTTTACATTTATAAGGGTATAACACTCTTTGACATGGCAAAGGTCTCACTCCTCAGAATAGGAGACCATGTCTGCAGTAGCCAGAGTCTGCTCATTGAATGAAAGACCTGTTACTCGGGAAAATGAACTTATCACACATGCCTGGCATACTTTCCTGTGCGCTGGGGATAGAAGGTCTCAAATCTGTGTGTGGAACAGCTAATTCCTTTGGGCATGACTGGTGCATGTGCATCTTTACAAGACTCAAATCCCACAGCTTCTGTGAAGCCATGAGCAACAGGTTCATCTACTAGGCAGAGGGCATATGCTGTCTTTGCTTTTCCATTGGCTCTTGTTTGACAGCCCTCTGGTGACTGTCTACCAGCAGATACACCTCTCTGCAGCCCCTTTCTCTGCTGCTTTGTTCTTGGATATAAAGATATCTGCCTGCTTTGTGCATTCCATCTTTAGCTCCATCTTTCCTTGCTGTGCAATTTTCTTTTCTTACGTTTTACTCCGGCCCAATTTATTTTTAAAATTGATTGTGCCATTTTGATAGAGACTTCTTCCACACAGCATAAAACTTAAGGGGAAGTCTAATGCTAGACTTTTATTGCTGTCTTAACAATCTCACTGCAGATGAGAGAGAGCCAGGCTGTTCTCAGAGATGTGGTAGGATGACTGGTAACAGCCTCATTCTGCAGCAAGAAAAATTCCAGTGGGATATTAGGAAAACATTGCCATGAAAATATTAAAGCAGTGAAGGGAGACTCAGGGTATGTCCAAGAGCTGTTTTATTCTTGGATTAATTCAATGCTTGACACAGTCTTGGGTTTATCTTTGTTGGGCCTGCTTTGGTTGGGAACTTGAACAAGGTGTTCTGCAAAGGTCTTTCGCAACCTGTGCCATTTTAATGAAAGGTAAGTTCACCTCACTATTGAGCTACTTTTGACTCTCCTTGAACCAGACTTCAGTGACCAAATACTTTTATATTTGTTGTAATCTGTGGCCTAAGTAATGCTCACAGTGTAGCTCATGTCTGCTTTTAGTCCACCTGAAGGAGTGGTAATATACTTTGTAAAACGACAGTATGGGTTTTTGGTTTTTTTTTCGTATTTAGTATACAGTTGAAGCTATGTAAAACAAAGCAAGCAAGCAACTAAGTGACCATCCCACCTGAAAACTGAAACAGAAACAAAGCCAACAAGAAGTCCAACAAAACAAAAAGCCAAGCACCCAGTTTGCTATTTAGAAATGCGAGATCTATATGGACAATACAGATATAAATTTACCCCCAAGCTACTTTGAAATTATAATTTTTTCTGACTTTTAATTTTCTGTGGATTTTTTTTTTTTTAGGATTTAAATTCGGAGAATGTATCTTATGTTATTTATTGTTTATGTGATCTGCAGGTTTAAGATATGAAAATACACTTTTGGCACAAATATGTTTCAAAGACAGCTTCCTCAGAGATACCATGGGAAGACAGTTTGTTTGTACCAGTTTTTATTTTCTTTAAGCAGTATTTGGCATTAGCTTAGACTATACTGAAGCTAACATCCTTGAGAGAAATATCTCTATAGAGAGATTTCCAGAAGTTTAAATAGATAAATTTAAAAATCCCATGTAGTGAAAGCTTTGGTAGGTATAGAAGAACCCTGGATCAGAAATACATTCATCAGACAAAAAGGCAGGTGGCTCAGGTGGAGATGAAAGGAAATGTAAAAACACAAATATGAGAGAGAGAGAGTAATAAAAGTGGCTTCGCTTCAGAAGGCGGTTACCAGCAGGATGAATAAATTTCCTTATTTTTGAAGTAAAATGCAAAGTTTTGCTCATGTCATTGAAACTGAGATCTACCTTAAAAGGTTTGTTCCAGCAAAGGTGTTAAACATTTGTTTACCTTCAAATCAGTGAATAAATGCATTTACTTTTATGGGTCAGGGCCAAAGACTAATCATGTTGAATTCTTTATATGTGCAAGAGATATTATGGCATAATTGCCAAGATAGCACATGGTGAAAATTATGAACTAGTTTTTCCTTACACTGCTGATCTTTTTTCCTTCAGAAACATCGCTGCTATACTTTTATTTTCATTCACCTCCCTTTTTTTATTAATCTCTTGTTTTTTTTACTGTTTGTCTTCTGAAAAGTATGTTTTAAGACTGAAAGCTAGACAATCACTGTCGGTATCTGTCTGAAAGCTTTACTCTGAAATGTGACATAAAAATACTTTGATTCCATCAGGATTGTATCTCAATCCATTAATAACTGGTGCTCCTTTTTGTCTTCTGGCATTTCAAAAAAGCCACTTGGAAAGTAACTTCTCAAATCCTAAATGAAGAAAAATATTTTCAGAGGATGAATGGCATTTTTATAGAAATCAGCAAATACTTCTCTGCAAATAAACATTATTGCAAAAAAATCAGCTTTATGGGTAATTGCTTTGTAACGTAATTTTTTTATATATAATATACTTTAATAAGTTTAGGGACCTTTACTATCTATGCAATGGGAAAAACACTTTAATTTATCTTAATTATTTCTGTGATTCATGACTTACGGCCTTTCTCAGGGACAAAAGTAAATGTCAGTGCTTCCATGGACAGAATGTGCACAGTGGGAATACAGAACCCACACAGGTATTAAAGCAACCTGTGTCCTGAAATGAGTAGATCAGCAGCAGCATCAGGAAGCAAATATACTGTGTTCAATCTGACGGTTGGAGTGGTTTGGTTATATATCTAGCGGATAAATAATCCAGTAATTAAGTAAAATTACCATTAACAATTTAGGTGGAAATAACAACAAAGTAGTCCCCTGAGACATCAGAAAAGTAAAAAGCCACGGGAAAGATGTTGCATGTGGTTTTTGGGGTAATGTGCTAGGGACTATCTGGTAGCTTCTTCCAGAATACTAGCAGACTTTTTGGGAGCATCTTCCTCACAGCAGACAAAGCACAGAGGCAAAGCAGAGTCTCCCTCTTATCTTTTATTCAGGATTGGCAGACACATACAGTGGCAGAGCTGTCCCAGACACATAATGTGTCAGAGCAGGGGTGTCTGGATGTATTTGGTGGCTGCAATGAAATGTGTGTTATTTTCTTCCTATAGAGAGTAATCAGGATGTTATGTGTGGTAAATGCATTTCAATCCCTTCATCAATTTTTCCTTTAGGTGCTATAGATTGTTCAAGCTGCATGTTTCTAATACTGGAATAATACTACAAGGGTACTGCCTGTACTGAGAGGGCCTGTGTCCTGCACAGAGGCTGCAGGTCTGGTCCTGAAGCAGACTAAGCATGATTTCCTCCAAGCTAACAAGCACGTAAAAAGACAGCAGAGATGTACAGGCATTTAGGACATTGCTTTCTTTCCTACCCTCTGATTTGATTCGAATGAGGCAAATCTGAACAGATTCCTCCCATCCTCATGCTATTGCTGGAAGTTGGGAAGAAATGTCAGTAATTTTCCTCCCTATAATTTAATTTTTTTTGCACGATTTCTTATTTTGTACTGTGTTTTGTGGTTGGGGATTTCCTTATCTTTGCAAGGTAAAAATTGGCTTATGGACTAAAATTGGTTATACCCTAAAAAATTCGTTTTTTATTTACATTTCTGCTGTAATGAAGAATGTATCTGCCATTTCTGACGCCTTAAAACCTTTATCTTTTTCAAATACATTTTGCTTTGTTATAAACCCCTTTCTACTTAATTTCGACTTTATTACTTTGTCATAGTTTTCCACACCCAGTTTTAGTTCTGATGTTATCACTAGTGAAAAAAAGGAAGTAAATAGATACTGGAGTTTGGGTCAAGTTCACAGAAAAGCATTAAACAATCTCTTCTGAATGGCTGTTTTTAAACTGATCTTATTTTAAAATTTCAGGTCAACTAAAAAGGAAGACTTCCATGACCCCCAAATTGTTGTCTAAATATTTAAGTCTGGTTTGTAGATTTGTCACACATTTTGTACTGTATATATATCTTTGACTCTTTACGGAGGTTTCTTATCTCTTTGCCTAACAGGAAGTTTAGAGAAATTTTCTACTGTGCTGAAATGCCTGTTAGAATGTTCAAGATAGCATTTTCAATAATTTAATGGGTCATTCAACTTTATTAGAGGTGTATTAATTTGAAATGTTTCTTTAAAAGTAAGACAAAAGCCCAACATTCTTGACATTCTTCTGCAGCACCTTTTTCTCGCCCAGGATATATAATTTGAACTCTGTCATCTGCTGACCTTTAATCCTCCATTCTTCTTCTTAAGAAGTCTTTTTTTCTTCATCACTCTGATCTCAGAATAAAAGGCCTCAAAAGATTATTTTAGTTTTGACTTAGAAAACATGTCAGCTTCTATTTTTGCGGAAAAAATGCATAAAAATTACTTTTAATGTTTGTGTCACTTTAGAAAAATTACTTGAGCTTCATTTTGATAATTTTCCTCTGTAGTGACAGTTTCAAAACAAGCTTTAAACTGAGGATAGATGTTAAATATGATTGCTATATTAGTGGCCATAAATGTTTAAACAACTTTGAGGACCAAGCCTCCCTTATGCTTAAGGGCTTAGATGTAGTGCATATAGTTAAAACAAACTTTACAATTCAATTATGTTATTAAGAGTATTGTCAGATTGTTGTGCTAGACTACCAAGTATCTCAACGACATCTAAAACCAGCTCCTACAAGAGAATGAAATGTCGAAACATTTGATGTTTCAAATGAGGTGAAGGTAATAAAAAATCAAACCAGATTAAAATATTCAAATCTTTTGCAACAATTATCAAGTTTTACTACAGCACACTTGCTGGTTGATGCAGCTGATGAGCACACAGGAAACTCAAGAAGTGGACTAACTTTGGGTGCGACTAGCACAGAACTGTACCTTTCTCTTTGTTGCTGCTGCCTCTGAAATGGGAAATAGATGTTTCTGTATGTGAAGTCATCACAAGGAGGTTTGTGAGACAGGAATTCACTTCTAAGTGCAAATAAAAGACACAACACCTGATTGTCAGCAGTCATTATTTTCTAACAGTCCCTGTGCTAAAGCTTATTGTTATTATTTTTGTTTTAAGGCACATTGAGGTAGTGCCAGTCACGCTAAGTTTGGGAAATGAAACAAATGTCTGGTGAAAGAATGAGCTATGACATAGGCTAGGAAAAATCAAGTTATAAATCTTCCTAGGTGCTGTTCAAAGACAAATACGTGTTTAAAGAATGAACTGTGAAAAGCTTGAAACAAATACCAGAGCTGTGATCATTCCATGCATTAGCTCTAAACTGCTGTTATATGTGTGCCACACACTTTTTACCTCACAGAGTGTATAATCAGAAAGCTGAGTCTCTTGCGGAAAATAAGTCTTAGTGTGATTTTGGAAATATCCATTTTCAATTTAATTTCATTTACTGGTATCCATTTTCTTGCAACTATCTGGTCTGGAGATGAATTTCCCATTGACCCCATTGTCAAAATGACAGCATGAAAAGAGAAACATGTGTTTGTAATGATGTGGTACATGTGTAGAAGGTCAGAGAAGCAACACATTAACATTTCAGCAGATGATTTCCTTAGGGACAACTCTTGAAACTATGAAAGGTCAAAGGTCATGACACTGATAATGTCTCTAATGTTGTTGGCAAAATAGTTGCTTGAATTTCTCTTTTATAGGGTTAATGCTTTTTCTTTTCTTTTTTCTTTTCTTTTCTTTTCTTTTCTTTTCTTTTCTTTTCTTTTCTTTTCTTTTCTTTTCTTTTCTTTTCTTTTCTTTTCTTTTTTCTTCTTTTTTTTTTCCAAGTGGGTAGTGAAACCTACTGTGAATCCTGAAAAATTAGTTCCATAAATAGTAGTCTAATTATATAGGTAGTGATGGTGTTTAAATCAATCAGTCATCCGGTCTACATTAAGTCATGTATTAAAATGAAGTGGTTTAAGTGAAGAAGCTTTCTTTGTGACCTAGAATTTTGTCATGGAAAATTTTGGAAAATGTTTCATTATTGCAGGCAGTGCACAATGGATTCTTTATTTCCATCATAGGAAGCATAAAAGATGGGATGCCAGTGTGTATGAAAAAAAGTTCTTAGCCAAACACAAAAACAAACATGAAAAAAGAAAGAATAAAAATGGTCAAATAATGTATAAGTAACATAGGAGGAATAGTAAAACACTGCCTGTGTATCCTGGGATGGACCTAGGAAAGTCAAAAGGAATTGAACATGGCCAATGTCATCAAAGACAACAAGAAGTGCTTTTGTAAGTACACAGGAAAAAGAAAAACTAGGGGATATTTGGGCCCGTTGCTCAATAAGACAGTGAACTTGATTATACAGGAGATGGGGAAGGCTGAGTTACCGATGCCTTCTTCGTCTCAGCATTTCTAGAAAGATTGCCCTTTAGGAACCTGCCAGGTTCTCTGCAGGAAGGAAGAAATACCCTTGGTGGGAGATGATCAAGTCTGAGACTGTGAGCAAACCAGACATATGTAAATCCATGGGCTCATGGGGTGCACTCATGAGATGTAGCAGGTATCATTATGGGGACACTCTCAACAATCTATTATAGATCCCAGCAACTGGGAGAAGTATGCGAAGACTGGAGAAAATTAAATGTCATAGTGTCACCTCTATCTTCCAGAAGGTTAAGTATGACCCAGAGGACTACAGACAGGCCAGTCTTGCCTTGGTTTCTGGGAAGGAGCTGGAGCAGTCAATCCTGGAAACATTTCCAGGCATAAAAGCACAAGAAAATCACCAGGAAGTGTCAGCATGGCTTCACCAAAGGGAGAGGCCACAGCGTTGACAAGGGGCTGAATGTATAAGTCTGTTGGAAGTGAATAAAAGAAGGCAGATGGAGATCCCATCAATATGTGCAAGGCTATGAAAGCAGAGTGCAGAGGACAGAGCCAGGCTCCTTTCAGTGGTGCTCAGTCAACAGAACAAGGCAATGGATGCAAACTGATCCATAGGATACTCCCTCTAAACATTTGAAAATACATTTTATCTGAGAATGACTGAACATTGGCACCAGATGTCCAAAGAGGTTACAGAATCTTCATCCTTTGAGATACACAAAAGCCACTGGGACATGTTTCTGTGCAACCAGCTCTATGTTGAGCAAGAGATTTGGACCAGATGACTTTCAGAAGACAATGTCAACTTCAACCATTCTGTGATTCTATGATTCTGTGAAATTACAGTATTTGACCAAAATTTATTTTTAGAAGTATTCCAGAGTTAAATATGAGAGAAAAAAATCACCAGCAAACCAGCCTTCTGGGCTTCAAATCAAGTGGGCCTTCTTGGTAAGTAAACAAATTTTTGCTCTATGTCACAGTCTCGCCAAACCCAAGCAGAGGTCTGCAATTCAATATGAACATCTTGGTAGTCAAATAAGTGTTTGAAAATGGTTGAGGTTAGAAACTGCAAATGGACTCTTTTTATTAGCTTAAGGTACCAAGATGAAAGAGAGCCCTTTTCATGCTCATGGCTGTTTTCAGCATGTGTGGTATTTCCTTCCTCCACTGATGAGACATAGGCGTGCCTAACCAGCATTTCATTATTCCGGAACAGAAAAACTGATTCTTGATTCATTTCAGTATGTGACATATGGGCTGGAGTGAGCAGCACTCACGTGTTCAATTAGCCTAAAGCAAGTAGTTTAATAGATTCCATGACTACTTGATGGGCCTGAACAGAAAAGAGGGGCTGGGGGACTCTGGCAAGAAGTAGCAGGAGGAAAATTAAGCAGGGTCAGGCAATGAACCAAAGGTTTTCTCCTGTTTCCTAAAATATTGGTATGTCTCTCTGCTGAATGTACTGTTTCTTTTTAAATCTTCTGGAAATACTCTTACAAAAATCCAAAACACAGCCACAAATCATTTATAGGAGACAAAAAACAATAAGTAGTGTCAGCACAGAGGGATATATTTTACTTGGTTGTGCCAGAAGGAATTATAGTGGGCTGTGACGAGTGGAATATAAAGTAGCATAAGTTACCTGTTGACAACAGGGTTTGAAATTATAAAATGTAAAACCAATATTTTTCCCTCACAGTATCAAACAGCTGGGATTTTTTTATACTTAGTAGTGGAATAGCACATCGTTTTTCAGAGCCCTATAATTCTGTAAGCATGTTTAAGTACATGCTGTTATTTATTTGGTTTGGGTTTTTTTTTTGTTTTGTTTCAAGCATTACATAAATTGTGATGCACTGAGATGAAAATATAATAACAGTGATCAGCTTTTGCAGAAAGCTGTTATAGATTATTTTCTGGTCTTAACTTCAGTTTTGCTCATTTAGGAGATTGTATTCAATATACTGAAATAGCTAGCAATATTACTATCCTCTTATGAATCATCACTGAGCTAAAAAATCCTGCAGAAATCTTTTCTTTTCATGCTATTTAAAAATCTAATTATAAAAATAAGCCTTGATGAGGAACTGACTACAGCAGAGTTCAAATAGGAGCTTTTTGAATGACAGATGGTAATAAGCAAGTCAGGCAGTTAGATGATGGTATATGTGCTAGACATTATAGGTGTTGTAACTATTGACCCATGTTAATGTGGTTACTCTGGCAAATAAAATGCAGGAAACAAAGCTACCTGGAATGACTTATCTCAGCTGCTGATTAGTAGAATATTTTTCAGTCAACAGCAGGGCCTGGTCAGTTGCCAGATCTTAAATCCTTTCCACCCTGTCTTTTCCCTCTCGATCCCTTTTTCACATGCTTTGCCATTCCTATTGCTGATCTCTCAATCTACCTCTTTAATACTGCTTTGATGTTTCTGTTAAGGAATCTGATTCTGACAAGGAGAGCTAATAGGGTCAAGAGGAAGCAGAGGTAGTAAGAAAGGCGTTTGTCTCCTCTTTCAAGAGGTGAATGAGTCTTTTGTCTAGAAAGCACCCTAAAGGCCTTGTACAGAATGGTAGCAATATAAAATGAGGTGCAATACGTAGGAAAGGCAGCAGGGATAGTTGCTATCTTTGCCATCCATATGAACTGACCCCATCACCCATAACTGTAACACTGAGGAGAAAAAGCTGTAATCTGGACACCTGTGATTCAAGTGCAGGGAAATGTGTGGGAATCGCAAATAGACTTAATAAAATCCAACCTTGGTTTGTTAAATCTTTATCTTACCAAATATTTCAAAATGAGCATATTTTTCCACCTTTTCTAGAAGTTGCACTGGGATGTGTAGCTAAGATGCAGTCTTTCCTATGGTTCCCCACACTATTTCTTTCTGCCATGTTGTTATGTCCTGAATAAAGCTGGTGCAGCTTTTGGTTCATTGCCACTTGTGGGAAGTATGCCTGCGCTGGAGAAATGGGCTGTTAGTAAGTGAACCAGCAGGATTACAGCGTTTCCTGGGTAATTATGATGCTGTGATTATGATACTTTCTGGCTACATCTCTCCTAGTTAATCTATATTATTCTTGAAACAGACCATAGGAATGTCAATTTCAGTCTTTCCAGGACAGAGGGTGAATGCTGACTGTCTGTCAATTTTGGTCTTTTAAACTGCCTGCTTAGAGTCAGGGAGTTTTAGGGTAGACGATGGTGCTGTGAAGGTAGATGACAATTGCAAGGTGAATGTTTTAGACAGCCCAGTCAAAGCCCAGCAAGTTCAAGGAGGTTATAATACAGGACATACTACCTGGGTCCTGTGGCATAGCCCATGACATCATTTAACTTGTCCAGGTACAAGTCTATAATTTCATTTTCCAGTCTTTTGAATTCCTTCAAAACCAAAAGAACAGAATTTATTTCCTCTGTATTACCATAATGATACATTACCCTCATTATTCTGCCCCACTACTGATAGCCGTTTCTGCATACAACTTATACATTAATTTCTAAAATTATTTTTATGTTAAGCAAAGATGAAGATATGGAGTCAGCTTGAGTCTCACAAAACTCAGTGTGAATATGCACAGTATATTTTGGGCCATTGATATTAAACTGGTGGTTTACATAATTCTTAATTACTAACCTGTGACACTAGTGGTGCTTATAATTTCTGCTACTGCTTTTCTCTTTGTGAGTGTTTTTGTATGTTTCAGTGCCCAGGCCATTTCTGTGACTGAAGTATGTTCAGACCAGGGAAAAAGTAATAGCAAGGTCACCTGGCTGCTAGGTGAGGACTATCTTAACTGAGCTAGAGGTTACTTGGAATAAAAGGGGTCTTTGCAGACATAAAGTGTGATTTCGTATTTTCCCTTTAAAAATGCAATTATTTAATTATTTTAAAATATTATATATATATATATTTCTGAAATTACTGTTTTCATCCTGAAATGAACAGGTCAGTGTTTCACAGGATGGAAAAAGCACACTCTATAATTAATACTCAAAGACAGATTCATTTCTAAGTATTTTTCTCTTGTTTGTCAGCTTTGTCATATTCAGCTAAATTTGGGAAGAATAAATCAGCCAAGTAATGCCCACACTGAACTCAGCACTTTCCCTCCCCTTGAGAAAGCTACAGCCAACAAAAAAGGAGGAAAATGCATTGGCAGATACCAAACTTAGTGAAGTACTGAGCAAATAAAATCAGGTCAAAAGAACGAAGACACACGGTCTTCTACATCGTTTGAGAAGGAAGGAGAACAGGTAGGTGGGCAGAAAATGAGGGCAATTGTTCATCATTGGAAGTTGTTCCAATTCTGTTCAGTGTTGTGGAGCTGTTAATTACCTCTACCTAGTCTCCACTGCAGCCTGACACATAAGATGCTCACACATAGCTGCAAGGATGGTGTGCATCTGCCATACTGGTGCCCTCATATTTCTGCTCTTCCTCTTCTTTCTGTCCTAATCTTGCTGGCATTGTGCATGCATTGGGATATATATCCTTGTGTTAAAGTTCTGGATTTTGCCCAGGTTTTTGTTTGTTTATCCATGCTTAGTCTTATTGATGGAGCACGTGTTCATCTTAAATCAACTGCTCAAATGTGAAGCTGTCTTATGCCACTTTGCAGTCACTGAAGGCTACTAAGGATGCATTTCACAAAACAGGGTCAACTTCATCAACCACAGAAGACCTGCTTTTAGTCTTATCTGGGCTTTATGCATAGGACTTAGTTACCTCTGAGTCAGACGACTTGGATGTTCCCTTTTCCTGAACTCATTCACCAGTACTGAGGTTACTTTTCCCTAATTTTTTACTAACTCTGGCTCTGTTGATACCCTGCTGATGGCCCAAACACTTCCTTTTGTAGTACTCTTTAACACTGAGTTCAAGTAGGACTGATATTTTGCATCCTTGCAGTATTGCTAGTGCCCATGTGCCAGCTGGCAATAAACATTTAGGAACTGACACAGGCTAAGGATTGGTGCAGACTGAGGCTAATTGCGTTTATTGTGGAAATTCCACTTTCTGGGACCAGACTTTACTGGGTCCTATAGAAAGAGGAGGCACCATTTTTACTGGTGAGAACCTGTGACAAGCAGGCTTGATAGACTATCTTTATGGTGGCTGGAGGATCATGGTGGAAGGTCTGTTTGTACCATGTGAGATATTATGCCAGCAACAGTTGCCTTTATTGGCTGGGTGCCAGGGAAGACTGGCAGTGTTGAAGACTTTTTGCTGAAAGCAAGTCTGAGCTGTAACGCTGTCTTTTATTGGTGAGATTTTTCAAAGTGTTTGGAGTCTGGCCAAATAAATATATTTCTTAAATCAACCCACGAGTTATGTAATGTGTTAGTAATATGTTACTTTTCTCTTGCAAACCTGGAAAATATAGGACTCACATCTTTCCTGAGCACAGTAATACTTTTAAAAAGGAGGTCTCTTCTTGGTTGTCAGTTGCATTGTGTACTACATGCTGGCAGTAATAGAGTGCAGAGAAATCAGAAGAGAGCTAGTCCAAGGAAGAAATAAGACCCAAGGATCTATGCTTTTATTTTCCACATGACCCTGGTGAGTAATCCAGGATTGGTGGTTAAAATTTGGTGCTTGGAAATTGATCAAACCTGTTTGAGGTAAGGAAGCAAATGTAAGAGAAGTGTTCTGTTTGGATTCACTTAATTCAGTTCTGTTTCAGATGACAAGTTTTTTACTGTCTTCCATTTAGTCCCAAGTGCCTGTAACACAAAATTGACTAGGACTTGTTCAGAATCAGGAAAAGGAGGCAAAAGTTACTGGAAGTTTACATGCAACTTGGAAGCAGAGTGAAAGGGGAATGAGATTTAACTACTAGATTCTAAATGGCCATGAACAGAAGGAAATCACATTGAAATGAAGCAGCTTCCCTTGAGTCAAACTATACAGAGCTAGCCTGAAAATAAATTCTATGCCTGAAGCTGTGGTACCTTTTTTCTATTTCTTCTGCCTTAGGAAATTGGTAAGGATAAGCACTCCTTTCCAAATAACAGTTTGTTAGCTGTCAGCAGCATCTAGATGTGACAAAAGAAAAATCCAGCTTTTACAGATTTTCAGTAGTGACCAGTTGTTGAGTTGAAAAGAGAGGAATCAGAGGAATCATCAGATGTTGCTTATCGAACAAAGACACAGTTTTCATGCTCAGCACCTCAAAGAAAACTTAGGTTTTCTTCAAAAAAAAAAGATCTTTGTTCCTTTGAAGTAATAGCGGGAGATGTGAAATGAGTTTAAATCAGGACCTGTCAATACCTATCAGTGCACAGCATTTCATATCACTGATAGTAAGAGTCTGAAAAGAATGGCAAACCGGAGAAAGTAAAGTCTGGAGGCAAAGCAGAGCTTCCAGCATCCAGGTCAGACAGGGCCACCAAATATCTTTTGAGAATCAGAATGCCTTCCATCAAAGGAAAAAAACACAAGATTACTCCTTTTATATGTATCCGTAATATAATCCCTTTTCTTGAGAGAATTAAAAAAAAATCTTTCATTAAAACCAAAATGCAATTAATGGGTTTACAAAAGAAATACAAATTTTACCAAAACAAATAGAATAGTCTGCATTATAGTTTCAAATACTCAATGTTTCCTACTACTTGATGCAACAATGAATAATATTATGTCAACACTAAACTTAGAAATTCAGAAACCAGTTGTATATTTAATGACTGTCAGAGTAGAAACAGTTAAAGTCAGGATAATTAAGATAGATGAATTCAAGTAATAGGTGGTGATTCTGTCATTCTTGTTTTACTCATGTTCTGGGTAGTGTTTTCCTGAGAGTTCATCTTCTGACACATGAAGTTGGAAAGAATCTTTAGGACGAACATGATTATTTTTAATGGCAAATAAGTGAAAAAATAATAACATCAATATTGTTATCATGGTCTTTGTAATGTGGCACAAAACTGGAACATGAATTGCATCGACAGATACCAATACTCTAAATGTGGTTCTAAAATAGTTTTTGTGAAAATAGCCAACAAATGGTATTAAATGCTATGAAAAAATGAGGGTCACATGCAAAGCAAAACAGGTACGATGTGCCAGAGCTTTTACAATTTCATCTCCAGTCCTTTCAAGTTAAAGTCTCTTCATCTTTTCTGAAGCTCTCCATTTATTTAACTTCAGGCTTCAGGACACAAACTAACATAAGACAGTGGTTTTCACTGTCAGTTTTCTGCGGCACCTCTCCTGGCAATCAGGTTAGCTGTAACTTAAGTCTCACAAAACAAAGAATCATTGTTTGCAAATTTTTCCAGGAGTCACAAAGATATTCCTCTTGGGCCATCACTGGTAAAAACAACCTTGTAGCCAGGTTTCATATTGCTGGTCATCATAATGGGGAAAATAATAGTGAAAATAAAGGGTGCAGAATTAGATGAATGGGTGGAGGGAGAACCCATTAAATATTATCTAATGGGAAAACCCACAGAATTTTATGTGCCAAAGAGGCAGATTTTACTCTTTTCAGATGCCCGTGCCCACTCTCACTGCAATACAGAGCAAATGTGT
>VXBU01017431.1:1391-13430 GCA_013400315.1 Bombycilla garrulus | reverse complement strand
GTTTCATAAGTACTCCAGTAAAAATCTTTGACTTCCTCTTGTTCCTAGGCCATTGGTTCTCCACTTCGATATCTCAGCATTTTTCAGCACAAGGAGAAATTTTTGGCATTTTCTTCAGTATTGCATCCACCCAAATATAAACTAAGAATGCAGCATCTTTGCACATCTCCAGTCAACAGAGTTTTCGGTGTCTGAACAGCTTTTTCATGTCTCTACACACTCTCCTTCTGAGTTGCCCTCTTACTGTGAGACAAAAATCTGCACAGCATCCCGGACTACTTATTAAGCTCTTAGAGTGTGTTCACTTGCATAAAGATCAACTGAAGGAAATGGCCTCTCTGGAGAGCTTAACCAAAATGCTTCACAGCACTGTGAAGCTAAAGAAAAATACTAGCTTTCATACTGTATGTACGTACATGTAGCATGATTTTACTTGCTTCCTGCATGCTTTACTCTCTATTTTTCATAGTGTCTACAGTGGCAGTCATAGGAATAATGCAGAGAGATGTCCACATGTGTGTATGTAGAGCTCAGATTCCTATTTTAAATAGTAAAAAACCTATACATTTGTCATTTGCACAAAAGGAGATTTTTTTGTATTAAGAGAACAAACACATTATTTTTTAAAAATTACTTACTCCTATTCCCAAAATGTGCTTATATTCAGAGATATTTTTGTTTACCACAGTTCTTCAGTAGTGTGATAATTTTCAATTTGTTTTTCTTCTTGGAGGATTTTTTTTTTTGTTTTGTAACAAAAACAGTATAAATGAAATGAAACAAAATGAAAAGCCATCAAAAATTAACTTTCTCAGTTCCAGGCAGTGCATCTTCAGCAATACTATTGAAACAAGTACATTAACAGAGTACGCATCCTCTGTTAGCCAGCTTTACTTTCCCAGGTTCTCTCCATACTGTAAAGCCCTTGTTTAAGTCCTCAGGCATTCTTTTCTTCATGAGCTTTCTTTCTGTGTTTATGCAAAAAAAAAATTGTAAAGTAGACAATAAAAGAAAAGAAATTGGAAGCCTCTGGTAATTCAGAACATGCCTATACATCACATACATATATGCTAGGACAGTGAGAAGACTAAAACTGGAAAAGACAATATGAGGATATGCATTCTCAAAACACATGAGCACAGTAAATATATAAGGATATTTCTTATTGAGCTTCAGGGGAGACTCAAAGAGTAGAATCAGATTTTCCATGATGAGGAACCAGCCAAGCCTGGGTAATGAAATATTCTCTTTCAAGGTTAACAGTGGACTCTCCCAAGGCTTTGCATCCCTTGTGAGTTAAGATAGCATTTCCAAACACAGCTGGACCTGTTTTCTGTCTGATATTGAAGAGCATAGGTGGGAACTTGAAAGATCAACTCTTAAGAAATTGAGAAGTTGCTCCTAAAAACTTTTGATGCCCTAGCACCAATCCTTCCATAGGCAACATCATTCTCATCTTCTAAATAGACTGATTGNCTTATGAAATTTGAGTACTCCCCTGGAAGAGGCAAGGGCCCCCTATTAGGGTGAGATTGGCAAAAGTGACACATCACTGCTATTTGCTTCCCACCTTATATGCCAAAACAAATCTGACCCCAAGCCAGTTCCATTTTTTTACACATTCAATCCTTTATGCTCACCTGGAATGTGAACTGTAATACAATTTTAATGGGAACAGATAAACATCAGCAGTTGTGTTTTTCAGATTTTTCATGAGATGAAAGTAGATTCATTATGTAGCAAATTATATTGGCTGGGTTTACTTTTCTTTGCAAATTGAATATTAATGCTGGCTTTATTTCTTAATATCTGACTTGTGATTTCATGGTTTCAACAAGCTGATGCATTTCTGAAAGAGTACAAATGGAACACTTCATTGCAAATGATGTATTTATTTTTTGTAGTTCATCTTTCTGTTTGCATGTTGTTAACAGCACACAGATGGATTAAAATGCATTTTTCGTTCCCTATTTAANTGTCTTTGATATGCAAAATGTGTTTACCTTTGTCATGAGATGCTGTTTCTCTTTTGTGGTTTTGCAATTGTAACTTTTTCAGGCAAGAGGGAAGAATGGCCATGGGAACATTTTCAATAAAAGACTTCACATCAGCACATTCACTGTGACATAGCAATGAAGGAAATTGTTTGCAGATTTTACCAAAGAATGAGTGACAACTGGGCACTGTAACAAATAATATTTTTTTCTCTAAAATTTCTCTATTTTCCTTATTTTCTTCTGTGTACATTATTTAAAGCCTGGTTCAAAGCCTTTTCACATAGATTTGTTCCATAAATGAGCTTGTTTTTGAATATGTGAAATGGCTTACATGCACTTTGAGGGTATCTCAGCTATACATCTTCCTTGTAGGTAAAAAATAAAAATATCTATTAGAATGAGTATAGCTATAATTGCTCACTTAAAACCTCCCACAACATCTCATCATCTTTAATGCAGTTTTTATAAGTTACAAGGAATCTCATGTTCGTATCATTTGCCATAAATTCAGTTTTGATCATGAGTTGAATGTAGTGTAAATATCTGTACATATTTTGTAAACACCTGTTAACATTCACAGAAATAACTTCAAACTCATTACAAAATGCAAATGTATTGATCTTGCATAGATAAATAGATAGATATTGAGAAGCCCCTTGACAGAGGTAAACATCGAGTACAAATGCAGCAACACAGTAAAGCATCAGAATAAAAATTATGCTGCACAGTAGAAACTGTGAATTCAATATATGCAGAAACACCATTATATTTCTTATTCTGGATTCTTGAGGAATCTCACTGATTCTTGTGTCAGGGAGGAAAAGCAACAGTACTTTTAGTACCTCCCATTTGTCATGCTTCCCTCTGAGGTGTGTTGCAAAAACACAGTGCATCCTAATTGCACCATAAAAAGGGAATTATTTATAAAAGGAAAAGCTAGACCCTATGGACTGTGAGCCATTCACATCCAAACTATAAAACAAACCAAATTAATCTAACAATTCCAAGGGGAGCTATATATTTTAACCAAAGTAGGGAAAGAAAAAAGCCCACAACTGTTTGATATAAAATGCACAGCACCATGTTAAGCAAATGGTGTGCTACAGAATAGCAGTTTCTGATTTATGAGACAATGAGTAAGTGGCAATTAGACATAAAATTCAATATTTATATTTTGCTAGAATATGAGTATTAATTGGTATCATTATGTGTTTCATTATTTTCAACCAGATCATTCAGAAACAATATCAAGCTAGCTCTTCTAAAATAATATAGAAGTGGTCCCAATTTTTTGCCGGGATCAAAAGAAATAGATAGCCCTGCATTCAGAGACTGAGGTCTCTTTTTGCTTTTACTTTTATAAAAAGATGTTTTCTGCCTAATTCTTACTATGGAGAGATGACTCTTTACTTAGCTACCTCAGTTTACAGTGTCGTTTACTAAACTCTGAGAAGCTGGGCCTGACTGACACCAGCCAGGGTGGGCAATTAATAGGCCTGTTTAATTTTACTTCTTTCTGTTTTCAGTAACACCCCAGGCGGAAACAAGGATCGTTTATCTCAGCTAAACTTCCTTGCTCTAACTATAAGTGCGCAGCTATCATTTACTGTCTGTAACCCTATAACTAGGTAGGAGGCAAGGTGTAACTCTGTCACACATCTGTAGAGGGACGGTGGTGGCAGGCAGCAGAATTTTGCCAGTTTCTGCTCAGCTGCTCTCCTGTGAATGGCAGGAAACTCCTCCAGCAGATGAGAGAGGAACTGGGGCAGAAGGGACAAAAGAGGGAGCAGAAGCAGTTTTTGCTCTTTTTTCTCCCACAGGGTAAGCCTTGCAGAGAGTTATATATCATTTCAGAAAATGGAATGGGACCAACTGTCCAGTCCCGGCCATGACTGCTGACTGTGAGTCTGAGTTTTAAATAGTCCTTTTTTTATTCTATCATAATTTAAATACAAATCTTCTCTGGCAATGTTTTGTCAGGAACATACTTTAGGTCTTTTTTACCAGACATAGCTTTAGCCAAAAATTGCAGAAAACAAGAATCCTTCACCTGGAATCAGAATAATATCTGCTGTACTTTATGATATGTTCATGGAATCACAGGCAGGCTAAGGCCAGAAGGGAATTCTAGAGGTCAGCTGGCCTAATCCCTGCTCAAGCACATGTTTTTCCTAAGACAGGGTCTAATGGCCACAGGAATAAGAATCATTTTCCTAACACCAGCTCCACAACCAATGGCTGACATGCATTATCAGAGACCTTCTCCTCTCTTCCCTCCTCCATGCTGGCAGGGGAGAAGAGAACCCTGGGTCCCCATGTCCCTGACTGCCACCCCCAGAGCTCTGCAGTCACTTTGGATACTCTCCAGGGTTCCCAAGCGCTGTTGCTGGTGTCTACATTTAAGAAGATCATGGAGTAGTAGTCAGGGAGTCAGGCAGTCCCCCCATCCCCCAGATCCAGGTTCCCAGCCCTCAGCAAACTTGTGCAGCCAGCAGGAGAGGTTGGCAGGTGGTGCTGCTGTCCCCTGCAGCAGGGAGTCACCTGCTGCCGCTGCTGCCTTGTGGTGGCCTTGCATAGGCCAGGGTCAGTTGGCCCTCACTTGAAAGCATGGCCAGTTTCCTCAGCCCTGAGGGCAATGCACCCATGGTGCATCCTCTGTCCTGACAGGAACAGCTACTCCAGCACCTGCTGCTGGGCAATACACACGTCACTACCATGCCCAAGAACATTTAGGCTTGTTTGAACTCAGAGAAAGACCCCTTCTTCTGTCCAAACTGCTGACTTTGTGTGTAGTTATCTGAGCCTGATCCTTACGAAGGCTTCTCCACAGCACCAGCTAAAAGTGTGCTTGACCCTCCCTTACTGTGGAGTGCCTACAACAAAGGCTCCCAGCACCCTCAGCCAAGGGCAGCTGGTCAAGGTTAGAGGTTCCGTTTCCTGTATCTGCTAGCTCAGACCAATAGCTGTCTCATTAGGTGGGCATTCCTATTTGTTTAGGGCTTGTAAATCTCATTAAAGGTAAAAGTTCTTCAAATTATAGTACTGTTATAGATGTGATCTTTGTGTTACTGATTAGTCTCCTTCCTGAAACCCTCAGAAGACTAATTGCTGCTCACTGCTCTCTGTATGTTCTCCCATGTGTTCACCCCAGATGGCCAATTGATCTAATTTGATGTCTGAGGCAGCCGTACCTTCTCGTGGCCTGGCAGATATTAATGTTTCACAGTAGCACGATTACACATCCCTCCTTTCTGGATTGCATTTCAGCTCCAGGGGAAGGCAGACAGATCCTGCTGCCCAGCCAAAGGCGAAAACTGATGTGTGCAGCCACTGACAGCGGGTGCTTTGTCTGCAGGGAGGGAGAAACCATGCTGCTTTTCATTGATGCTACTCTTCCTCATTGTGAGAATAAAGGGTTCAGACCTTATGATAAACATTTGGACTTTAAAACCTGCCACTTTTGATTGAAGTCTTGGTTTTGATTATACAAATTTTACATCAGCTTTTAAGTTATAGAGGGTTATTTATGATGAATCCCAGCTGAGGGCTAATGACATTAAAGGATTTTGGCTCTTGATTTATTGAAAGACTGCTCAGAGTAGGTAAAATATTTAAATAAAACTTCACAAATGTTGCTTTTCAAAAAGGAAAGTCAGTTGTCTGTTTGTAGAAACATCAATTAGAACTAATTTTGTGTCTAACCCACTATATAAAAAAATTTGTTTCTTTTGCTGCAAAATGTTTTTCTTCAGGAAATCAAATTTCCCCCAAAATGCAACTACAGGTAATGTTCATATCTTTTATCTTTACTGGCTGCTTCAAGTGGCAACTGCATTGGACAGAACCCAATTGTCCTTTGAAACCGATTAAAGTTTAATTGTAGAGGGAAGAATAGAATTAATAAATGCCCAGCTGTGTTTCTTGATCTTTTTCTGGCTTGTAAGTTAGAAGAAGATAAAAAGAGACAAGCACTCTTTAAGCATATAATTAATTTAAATATTGGAATAACTTAGCATTCATGAATGCTTCTCTGTTTTATCTCCTCATTTTACATCTTTGTTTATCTTATAAAAAAATGTGCACAATCTGTTGATTTCATCTATGTCCAGTGTGTCGCTGAAAAGGAAAGAAAATATTTTTAGTTTTGCCATTAGTAAAATGAATACACTGAAATTTGTATGCTGGCTTTTGCTTTTATGTACAAAGGCATTTTGATTTTTAAGGAAAATATCAGTGGCTAATGATATCTGGCTTGTTTGATTTACACTGGTGATGATGTCTTCATTAGCCAGAACAAATGATAAATCTTCCCTTGCTGCAGCACAACGTTGTGCTTTCTCAGCCAGCCATTTTAATTTTCAGGTTGACCACCAGTCAGAAATAATCCATTATGGATTATCAAAGCTCATTTGAGATAGTCTTTGCCTCCAAAATGATCTGATCTGGTCAGAAATAAGAGGAAAGAGATTTGTGCTGCAGCCTACTGGTTCGGGTGCTGCCGGGTTGTCCCTCTGCATGCTGACCATACCTGGTTCTTCCGAGCACCACTGATCTTGACCTCTTGATCCACTTTGTCAGGGCAAGGTAGAGATGCAGGGAGAGACCATTAATGGGTGAGACAGGGGTTCATCAGGTCTTCTCAAAATGGTTTGGGGGTTACTGTGACTAAGCACAATTAGCAGTTCAATTGTGACAAGGCTTTTATTCTTGGGCATAGACAGAGCCTCTGTGATTTTGTTTGGGTTGATCTGATGGGGTACACTGGGAAACAAACCTTTGAGTGCCTGCATGCCAGTGTGCTCTGGACCTGAAACTATTAGAGATTAATCAGTATCAATAATTAACAAGGAATTCCTCTGTGATTTAAGGTTTGCTAGTTTTGCAGTGAGATTTTTCAGAGCCTGACTGTAAATATGGCACTATAGATAGTACTTTGCAAATTCATATTGTTTCTGAATTTTATGGCAAGGATCACATCAGCTCCACCAAGCCAAGATTTAGAGTAGGCGCTGCAGTAGGAGATAGAGACTCTACAACTACTCCATGAAATAAAGATGCTAATGCTTATGTCTGACCTGGGTTTTTAACTAGCCTGGGGCTCTCAACACAATCCGCATGTGGGTTGCCAACCTATCTGATCTTGAAGTTCTGCTACCTTCAGTAGAGGCTTTTCAGGACACAAAATATAAAAACGCCCCTTCAGGATGAATATCATATATGTGCATAAACTTACACATATGTGAGCATGCATATATTGTATATATATAGTGTGTATATATATATATATATATATATATACATATATATATATACACACACACACACATACACACTCATGCACACACACACGCATACGCATACGCATACACACACGCATACACATATATAACACACATACATCTATCTCTATACATTTCCCATAGAAAAAAGACACCTCTTGGTGGCCTGTTGGTTAGGTCACACAGTTCAAATTGAAAGGCAAGTTCAAGTCCTCACCCTGAACTAGACAAATTGTCCACAGGGTAATGATTTTACATTCCTGCAATTTCACAGTTTTCCTCCCAGTGTAAGAACCAGACCAGGTCATTCAGGAGGATGTGGAGGCTTCAATGCACAGCATGCACACAGAGCTAACACTGCTCTCCTATCAATATTGCAATATTGCCCTTGTTAGTTCTGACCCTCTACATGGAAAGCAACAATACCCTTTTCTCTTAAACTGTACGCTTATATTTTAAAACATACAGTACCTCACAATATCCTTATAAAAGGATATAAAGATATTGCTTTTTTCATAAACCAAATTTAATTTCTTTTTGTTTGTAAGACAATACTATATATCCTTTTCTAAAAAGAACAGTGTGATTCCTGGGCAAAAAGGTAAATTAAAGTATTTTGCTAGCAGGCTGGTTATGATTTTTCTTGTTTGCACTGTTTTGTGGTCCAAACTTTTAAAAGTATTCTTTCTGTGTGGAATTATTTGCAAAATTATTTTTTTAGCTTATGCACTTCAACTGATTCTGGTAAAAAGAATCATAGAAAATTGTATTTATTGCCTTATGGTAATTCCTCCAATCTCAAAATGAGGTGTTCCTCACTCCCACTCACCATGTAAAAAAAATGCAAAAAATGAAATGAAAAGATGAATTCTCACTTTACAATGCCAGTTTTGTATTTTCTTAAAATGTAATATGTAGTGATGCCAATAGGAAAAAAAGAATGCCATTCAGCTCGTTTTAAGATTTTATTTTTTTCACTAAGACAATAAATATTCTGTATTTACTTCTATCCATCTGCTTTTGGTTTAGGCTTTCTGCTTTTTGTTTCTCACATTCTGAATGGGCTTTTAGCATGAGTTTGTGAAGTGCAGGCAGAAGTAAATGGTTGATTTGCAAGTAAAATGCTATCCTACAACCTAACATGTTATTCCAACAAAAAAAAAATTCTTCCTCCCTTACACTGCCAAATCTGTAAAGCCTTATTGCAGAATAGCCTGTATACAGAAAGTTTTGTAAATTGAGCAGTGTGGTAAAACATCACCTTTTGACACCAGCAAACCCCAGAGCAATGTTCTGTTTGTATAATGCTAATGCAGTAATAGCATTTAGCTGATCTGATGGTTTTAGCAAGTCCTGGAGTCTGCAATCTTCAACCAAGAGTTTTGCAATCTCTGTGACTTTAAGTGTTTCCACAGTAAAGGTCCTTGATAATGTCTGTAATTAACAACACACACT
The DNA here is from genome assembly GCA_013400315.1 of Bombycilla garrulus. Taxonomy (NCBI): domain Eukaryota; kingdom Metazoa; phylum Chordata; class Aves; order Passeriformes; family Bombycillidae; genus Bombycilla; species Bombycilla garrulus. The sequence continues at coordinate 4,699 of VXBU01017431.1, read as the reverse complement.
CCATCCCAGTGTTAGGTATATGCAATAGAAGGTGGTATGACTGGTGAAAGCTGGGCAAAACACTCGTTCTCTAGGAAGTTTGGCAAAGCTAAAGAATAAAATTATGTTTGACAAAAATCTGCCTTTTCTGAGAAACCAAATCTTATCTTTATAATGTTTTTGGCTTTTTATTAAATTTAATAGCACTTTTCTGTACCACTCACTGTCCTCATGATGGGCAGCTAGACAAGAGCTTGTACATGGATAGGCACCACAAGAGGTATGCACTGTTAGTCTTCTCCTAGAAGAAACAGTAGGGCCATATGATAAATTAATGGTTATTTGTACAGCAGTTCTGTGAAACAATCACAAATCTTTTGGGGTGCTGGAACTATTAGTCAACCTATTGAAGAAATCAATCACAAATAAAATATATGGGTGAACACTGGACTGTGGGAAAGCTCAGCCAAGACTTGCGGGAAGGCTGAACTGTGATCTCAAAAGAGTGGTGGCATGCTTACATAAATTTAGAGCTATCCTTGTCCCAGAACCTTGATATAAAATAGAAAAGTTCAGTGGGGGATTCAGCTTGTTTTCTTTATTTCAAATTTGTGCGAATTTGGCCTGTTATATGAAAACTGAAAAGCTCAGACATTTAAAATGCTGCAGAACAAAATTTATAGAGCCTTTCAATTATAAGTAGGTGGAACTTCATTTACTTATTTAAAGTCAGAGGTGATCAGAACAAAAGAATAAATTGTATGTACGAGATAAAAATGAGCTAACATGCTTGTTTTTATGAAAAAAGATAAATTCCTTTAATTGCCACAAGCAAAGGAGCAGAGTAGTCAGCATACACAAATTTTTAAGGGGTGGTGGTGATGCTTCAAAAGCATTAAAAAAGAAACCTGTGGAAACTCTTCATGGTAAGTCCATTATTATCTCTGTGGAAATAATTAACATTTGGTGATATACAACTAATATTTCACAGTAAAGCAAATCTGAAGGATTCACAGACCTTCTTCATATTAATGGGAGGATATTTCTAGTAAATACTTCCAAAAAGAAGTAACTTTGAAAACTTACAGAGGAAATTGAACAAGATTTTCTTCTACAATTCCTCAGAGCTTGATCACACTGATGGGTCCAATCTGCTATAAATCCATGGATTGCTAAGGATTACACTAGTTTTATATTTAATTTTTATTGCAACATTTTATATACAATTGCACGTTTTCTTTCTCTGTTTGGGCTCTCTGTCTATACTGATAAAACTAAAATGGATTTTTTGTGGCAAGAACTTGACAGGGGAGCTTATGCAGTCTTAATATCTTTGTACAGAGTTTGTTTCTTAGATTTTCACTGCCTGTGACAAACTCAGACCTGCTTGCACAATTTCAGGCATTCTGAGTTGTTACAAAATGCATTACAAGAAGGCATACTTCAATGTGTCTAATTTCTTGTATGTATTCGTGTGCCCACCTGGTGATCAGTGGGTTTCTTAAGTCTTATTGAATACTCTAAAACATGGGTAATGCTACTACTGACCCTCTGGGCCCCACCTTATGTATTTATGGAATATTATATTTCAGAAAATAATGCATTTCAGTTGTGTACATGGGTATGAGCTATTGAAGGATTATGGTATCTGCCATTACTATAGGACTTAAAAATGCTGGTGGGGGATCTGAACCCCCTTGTGCCTAGCACTTTGCAGCTTCAGAATACAATATTGAGTTTCCATAAAGCTACATTCTAGATGTGCTTCACTCTTAGTCAGAAGGCATTAATATAAATAATGTTTCTGATATTACTCGTGCTAACACAATCATTTTGCCCAAGTCATAGAAGTTCTCATTATGGCTCATCATTCTGAGAAATTCCTTCTCTGTAAGTCACACAGGACCTTTGAAAGTATGGTTTTCAAAATCTTTGTTTTGAATGGCAAGTACAGGAAGCTGAAATGTTCATCCTTTTCATTAAAGATCTCATTGTTTAGGATTATGCAGGTAAAGGAAAGCTGAAGGCCTGGACTGAGATTGTAGCAGTTCATAAAAGAGGTGGAGAACAAAGTGCTTTGCCTTGTCAGCAAAGCCCCTGGAGGTGCCATGTATATGTTAAATAATTGCTTATTTAAGGCCTGAATATTGTTTTAGCACCAAAAACCATTTCAAAAAAAAGTCTGTTTTATAAGAAGCTGCTAAAACTGAATTCTAACTTATACTTTTTGTTCTTTCTGAAAAACTGTGCTATGAGAGTTTATGTAATAATAAATTGCTTTCTTATTTTTATCAAGCCTCTCAACAGGAACTAATAATAGATGTAACAGGTCATTATTTCCTTTTTCAGAGAATAGGAAGAACTCAGTTTCTTGTTCAGTACACTGTGCACTTTGTCCTCCCATATCCTTGCTGAAAACAACCCCATTTTCTAAACAGATATTGTTGCTTCTTACAGTAACATAAACCTAGAGCAAATGCAATAACTGGAGTAGCTGAAATGGTTTCTAGTGGAAAAAAGGTTCATGCAAAATGTAGTTTTGGCCTGATTTCTTCAATGTGTTTTTGGAAAATATTCCAGTGAGTTTCAGTATTTTCTGTTTTGATTTTACTACTACATATTATATTATGAGATGCATAAGTCTTTATATTTCAATTTTATTGAAATTTTTCCAACTGTGTTGATGAAGAAGCAATAGCAAATTTTAAAAGTGGTGCAGGACAAGTGTTCTGTGCTCTGTGTGTCTGAAACTTTTGTGAACAGTCCTGCACTGAAAGCTTGAGGTGGTGCTTCTGTCTCTGTTATCTGTAAATCAGCTTCACATTCCCTCCTTTCACTCAACACTGCTTTGATCATAGCAGTTAAAACAACAATTCTGACCTGCTCTAATTTTCTAAGTAACTTGAGTAGTTGGTCTCATAGCTGCCTCTAATGCTCTTAGAGAGAGAGAACCTGTGCAGCACCAGGGCTTTGCCTTCCTGTAATTCAAAGGTGTTACAGTGGCTGGGAAAACATACTTGAGTTATTTTTGAATCAATTATGTTGGGCACAGTTAGAAGGTAAGTTTGTTAAACAGTGTAAGGTCTACAGACATCCCAGAGGACAGTGTTAAAGCAATTAACTTCCAGCAAAGTTCATTAGCTGTGTGTATTGTGTATCTCAGCAAGGTAGGCTGGCCTGGCCAGCTGATATGGAGGGTGTATGCAGATATAAAACAATTAGGTTTGTCTCAACCTGTTTTTGTACCATATAAGCAATGTTTGCTTGGCACATGGGTTTAAATGGGTAAAATAACTTATTCTGTTGAGATGAGTGAAATTGAGTGAAAC
>VXBU01017426.1:309858-410070 GCA_013400315.1 Bombycilla garrulus | reverse complement strand
CCGCGCGCTCCGCTCCCCGCCCCGCCGCCTGCGCCCCCGGCAGCGGCTCCGCCGCCGGGTCGCTGCCCATGTCCCAGCTCTGCTCGCCGTCCGCGCTCCCTGCCGGCACGGCCGGTGCCCGCCTCCGCTGCGGGGACGCCGCTCTTTGGAAGCCTTCCCGGAGCGCGCAGGGGTGCTGGCGCAGGTCGGGCGATTACATGCGGACACTTCACTTTCAGCCATGCCTGCCCCGGGAGCTCTCTGTCTGCTGTAATTTTCTCTCTTTGATCTCCCTGGATCCTCTTTCGGGCTGTGGAGCTCCGCTTGCACCTACCTGCCTGCTGCGTGTGTGCGAGAATTTTCCTCTTTTTTTAATACTTTGTTTTTGGTCATAAATTACAATTCTGTTTTTTTAAGACCGAACCCAAACATCATCAGAGCCACATGGTTTTGTTAAGCTACTGGAAATAACTTTTGCCTGGGATTTACTGCAGCATTCCCTCCCGGCCCGATTCCTGCGGACTCCAGCAGGCTCACTGCCTAACAGGTTTGCAAAGCTTTTTTTCTTGTAAATCCCCTTTTCTCTCCAGAGCCCTGCGATCACAGTAATTTCCGTTTAATCAAAAACACTTTCTGTCTTAATTCTCCCAGTTATGAAGATCCGTCGATGCGTTTCATGTGACCTTTGGGCAGACCGTGGAGCTTTCTATTTTATTTTGTGGGGCCTTGAGTCGGGATCTTCTTAACGTGTGCTTGGAAGTGGTCATACCGGAACTCAGGCGCGCACAGAAATAGTGCAAGAGAAACCAGATACGCTGTAACTTTCTGCCCGATACCTGTTGAGCTTCGTGTCTAAACTTTGTCAGTGTTTGGGGGCCTTTTTATTTCCCGGGAACTTCCAGCCATGAAGAGGAGTTCTGTATTTTATTAAAAATCTTCAATAATTCTACCCGGAGTCAGACTGTGAGCATGGATTTTTAAGGGAAAAGTAAAGCTGATCTCCAAACTTGAATGAAGCACTTCTGGCATGAGGACGATGGAAGGGATCAACTCCATTTGGAAGGGAACGGTGCCAGAGCAAGCCTTCTTGTCACCATAAATTCACGGAATACCTCCTGCCTAATTTCTGGGAAGGATACCTATCGGTGCAGATAACATTCACGGTTGTGCTTATGCTGTGGGAAATGCTAGCAAGAAGGTGAGGCGTCTCTCGAGGGTATTTGGGATGGATGTTTTGAACCTGTGGATCTTCCTAACTCTTGGCCAGGAGACAGGAGGCTTCCACATCCGTGGGGAGACCTCCCCGTGCCTCATCTCCGTGGGACCAAGGAGTTCCTAATGCTCCCTGTGCACCCCAACTGACTTCTTGCTTGCAACCTGTTTTGCTGTTCCTTCTGGATTTAGTTGCCGGAGGAGAGACTCACAATTTAGGATTTTTTTTTTTCTTTAGTTTGTTTGTTTAAAATATGCCTCTGAGCTCCCGGCGGCCTCTGAGCACGTGGCACGGGGCAAGAGGAGCGCCGATGGCGAGAGCCGGCGTCGCCGGGGAGCCGCGCTGGCGGTGACCGAGCCCCGCTCTGCGGCCCCTGGATCTGTCCGGAGCCGGCTCGGAGTCCCGGGAGTGGTGCCGCCGGCCGGGCCCGCCGCGGCGAGGACGCGTTCCTGAGCGGTATGAGCGGCCGGAGCCCGCTGCTGGTAGCATGAGTGCTGGCCCCCAGGTGCAGCTGGCTGTTCTCTGGCCTTGGCTGCTCATGGCGACCCTGCAGGCAGGACTGGGCCACACCGGGCTGGCGCTGGCGGCAGCCGTGGAGTCGGAGCGGGCGGCGGCTCAGAAAGCCATCATCAGGGTCATCCCGCTCAAAGTAGAGCCCATCATCCTGGAAGGGGAGTTCGCCAACGTCGCCGAGGTGACTCCGGCCGAAGGGAAACTGCTCCAGGTAAGAGCAGCAGTGCCTGATCCCGCTCCGGTGGCCTCGCCACCCACCCCAGCTTGTCCCCTTTCCCTCCTGGCTGCCTGGGGGCCCCGAGCGGTGCCTTGGGTTCCGTGTCACGGCGTGGATTTGTGGATTTGTGCCGTGCTCCGGGCGCTGTCCCCCCGCGTTTGGTCACAGCGGCCGAGGGGACGACATCGTGCAAAGGGCTGAGCCTTCCTTCGGGGCCCAGCTGTGGCTGTGTCTTATTTCTGCTGAATTGTTCATATGGTCGTCTGATTCCAGGGGGATTATTTCATATCTTAATTGATGTTATCAAGCTGAGTGTGTAAAGTCACATGTCGGGATATGAAACAGCTGTCAAAAAACAGGATAATTTTTTTTTTTCTCTGAAATTCATGAGGTTTTCCACACCCTTTGCCAAGGTCGGGGTTCTGTTTCAGCTCCAAAACCCATCCTGGCTGTGCCCACCAGAATCCCTGGCCCTGCTTGTTGTTGCCTGTACCTGAAGGGTGAATGTTACCTACACAGGAGCTCCAGTGGTGTCACCACCAGGTATTTTTATAGATGAATTAATGCTGTTCTCTGACCTTTATTAAGGGGAGAGTATCTCCACACTTGGCAAGTAGGTGCAGGTGCTGCACAGCCAGAGCTGACCCATTCACTAAGAGACCCATCTCCTGCACACACTGAGTTTGGAGCTCAGTTTCCTGAGACCTGCTGTGCATTCTCTCCGTTCTGTGGCTCATCTGCCTGGCAGTTGTGTGCTTTATTCTTGAGAACAAAANAAAAAAAGACAAAATAGCCTGCATTAATATTAAGTCTTAATTTTTACAGGACTTTACAAATAGGGTTTGTTGAAATCTTAATTAAATTTGTAGTCTGGAAATGTAAATGAAAGCAGTAAATTTTGAGTAGTTTTTTAAGAAGAGAAGGACAGTTGAGCCAGCTTTAGAACATGGTCACCTGTCTGAAAATGAACATGGACAATTTGTGACATGAATAAAACCTGTGTTTCCATGCCTTTTGAACTCAGAATGAAATCTCTGCTATAAAATTATATTACCAGGCTAAAAAAAAAAAATTAAATCTGAGACAAACGCACTCAAGGTCCTCTTCTGTTGTGAGGCAATGTCCAGGAAAGTCAATATTTATTCCTTCCAAAAGCTACAGTGGTGTTGCAATCAAGCACAAAGTATAGAGTAGGACCTTTTGGAAATTGGAGGATGATAACCTCTCCTGGGGGGATGTGTGGAGGTTTCTAACCAAATGCAGCAATACCCAGGGAATTTTATGCCATCACATCAGCACCAACCAGGTGTTTGGAATAAAAAGCTGTGAATAGTGTCCAATTTCATCCTTTAAAAGTCATCCTCCAGATGGAGAGGGCTGGGGAAACTCTAATCCAGCCTGTTGAGTTTGGGCACACGGACACTGACCTGCCCTGGGTATGCTTTCAGGCCTTGACTCTGCCACTGTGTGCTCAGGTAAGCTCCTGCTCCACATCCCACTAGATCCAGTGCAAGAAGTTCTGGTTTCAGCTAGCAGCACTGGGACAGGGGGTCAGGATGTGCCTCCTGCAGCAGGATGTTTGCCCAGTGCCAGGCACTGTGCTCTGTGAGGGCTTAGCCAACTGTACCTGTGACCTCTCCTGCAGATCTCATGCTGTGGTTTCTAATTCTGCTACTAGATGTTGAAACTTGGCCTATAAAATGACGTTTAGAATTGTTCGGGTCCTCATCCTGCAGTGGGTTAACTCTGGAAAGAGAAAATGGGAAATGGGGAAATAACTCTTAAGGTACAAAATAAGTAAGAAATTAGTAGGACAAATACTTTTCAGTTTGCTCTTAGACAGTGGGATTTTAAACACATCAGAATCTGGCTTTATTTGGGACATCTCATTTTGCACATGGTTGTCAACATCTCGATCTTGCAAAAACTTTAGGTCACGTGCTTAACTTTGATGTCACTGGAACTCCTACTTAATAAATAAACCTACGACTGTGCACGCATACCTGCACAATTGCTTCTTCAAATGTAGTTTAGGGACATAATATGGTACATTTACAGTTATTGAGTCAAGAAGTGAGGCTTTTACAGCATTTTTGGATAGATCTTGGTTATGTCAGAGTGTGTAATGTGCAGTCTCCTTCCTGTACAGGAGTACACAAACTACAGAACTTAGCTTGGAAGAGAGGCATGGATGGCCCAGTCTGGTTTCTAAAGCAATGCTCTCTTCGTTCAGAGATAGATTAGGATTGTCCAAGGATCAGTGTTGCAGTGTTGGCTCTGTAGTCAAATCAGGTTCTCTTTATTGTGACTTACAATTATCTTCACAGTGCTCTGGTCAATATATTTTTAGAAATGCATTCTTAATTTAATACAGAAAATCCTGCATGTAAGTGATGAAGCCTCACCAAAGGTACTTCTACAAGAATGTTTTCTTGGTTTCATTTCTCCTTGCCCTATTTTCCAGGATCATCTACAGAAATGGACTTTGATTGTGGTGTGTTACATCTCAGAAGCCAACTTTGGCAATATCCTCTTTACCTACAATAAAAGAGCCCTAGCGTTGTGAGCAGTTTTGTGGGAAATCTCTGTATTTCCATTGTTGCCCAGTGGGTTAGCAGGAAGATGCCAGGGAGCCACCACCCCTGCCAGTGTAACCCCAGCAGTGTTCCTCTGACACTGCAACGCTGCTGCCGCCGTGTGATGCAAAGGGAGAGGAATTTCTCAAACAGGCAGAGCCACTTAAGCCTTTATAGGTCAAAAAACCAACACCTCAAACTTCTTGCAGAAATCATCTCCAGGCTTGTTCAGGGAGCACCTACTCTGAGTATTAACTCTTGCTGGACATGGGAAGTAGCTGGGGAACTCACTGGCAGTTTCTAGACTGGAAATTTAGGTTTGGAAGTTTAAATTGGGAAGGAATCTGTGTCTGTGAGGGTGATGAGCTCCTGGCACAAGCTGCCCAGAGCAGCTGTGGCTGCCCCTGGGTACCTGAAAATGTCCAAGGCCACGTTGGACGGAGCTTGGAGCAACCTGGCACCATGGCAGGGGATGAACTGGATGAGTTTTAAGATCCGTTCTAACCCGAACCAGTCTGGGATTTTGTGATCTCTGCTGGGCTACTGCAGGAGCCTGAACTACTGTTAAAAGTCCCATGGGAGTAAAAAACTGGCCCTTTATTACAGATGGAGGAACCAAAGCTTTTTGACAAATAAGTTGGAAGGAACCTATTTGGAACTTACCGACAGTGGAAAATCCTTGAGCAGCTCAGGATTCAACATGCCCTCGGAATTTCAATTCCTGTGGCTGTTTGCAGATGAACTCCCTTTCACAGGATTGCTGTAGAGATTTTTCAGCTTCTTTTTTTGATACTTCTGCTGCTCTGTTGGCTGACTTTTAAAGAATAAGTCTCAGCTCCCTTCTTGTCCTTGACTCAGTCTCTACTTGGTACTGGAGAGAGTTGATGTTGGTTTGAAGGTAGATAGGAAAATATGGAATGTCTTGGAAAGAAAAGGAGAGGGTCACTGGAGGAGGTTGAAAGAAGATTTTTCTAATTTGAATTACAACATGTGCAAATCTAATTGTGGAGGAAAAGAATCCTTTTTATTTGAGATATAGTTCATCACTTACAGTCTAATTTAGGACAGTTCAAGGATGATCAAGATTCAAGGATGCATTACTAAAACTGATCATTAATATCTCTCTATTTGAGTGTATATAACCCCCATCTTCTACACAGGGTAAAAGATTATTCCTTTAGCCTGTGCAGAGTGGCAGGGGTTGGTACAGCATCTAGTTCTAGGGTATTTGAGAACAAGTGTTAAAAGTTTGGGAGGAGTCCCTGTTAATGATGTTTAAAAAGAGGTGGATAACCTCACATTACTACAGGGATAGCAAAGTGATCAGCAATCCCAATCCCTTCACATGCTGACACATAGAAGATTCCAGTGCATGTGTGGGACAGTGGTAGTCCCACTGAGCAGGCAGTGTAGAACTAGTTTTCCCAACATCCATTATTTCATTGCAAGTCTCACAATGCTTTATTCCATTTCTGTACAAACTCAGCAGTTTCATAATGAGGGGATTGTAGGAGAAAGTAAACTTTCACTTATGCACAGAGTGCATTGTTTTAACTTATCACTACAGGAAAACACCTTGAAGAAAATAAAAACAAACTTGAGAAAACCCACAGATGAAGCTCCCTAAAGGCTCTGAACCCCCAAACCAAGGATTATCCTCCTTTTTCCTCTCCCCCCCGAAAAATAAATTATTTTAAAAAGCATTCAAATTGATATATTTAGGATGGATTGAGTGAGAATTGGAGGAGTAGCCTGAATTGCCATATTTTTTTAGGTGGCATGTACCATTCAGAAGGAGGAAATCAGTCACAGATCCAATTAGAGTTGGAGCATGGTGCTCAGGACAGCAGTGATAATTATCCCTTGGAATGCTGCAACGAACCTTGTGGGATCGCCCTGGACAATGGAGAGTGTTCCCAGTGTTGCAAGGCACATGCAGTTGGAATTGGAATCACCTCCTTCAGTGCTCCTTCAGAGGTTTACATTCCCAACCCATACCAAAGTAAATACCTTAGTAGTCTTCTATACTCCCAGCTCCTGCATCAACAAAAGGATGTTGAGTGCATGATGTTGACAGAGATCAAAGAAGTGAGAAAGTCGAACCGAATTATAATGGGGACTTAAATTACGTGTGAATAAACTGGTCAGATAGCACAATAGGAGGCAGTTCAAAGGAGCAGTTTCTGCCTCTTGGAACAGCTCGTACTGGAGTACACAGACTTGGCGTTAAGTAATGTGCAAGAACTGCCTCAGAAGCAGCAATAATGGATCTACTTGGCCTGACTGCAGTACAATAAAAATGGGTGCCTAAGTACCAAAAAGTGTGACTCTGACACAAACCATTAATGGGAAGTTGCCCCGAAACACTGAGACAAATGGCTCCTACGGAGGAAAAAAAGCCACAGTTGTACATGGCACGTAGATACTGCTAAGGAAAGGCTCAGACATTTGGAATTGTGTAGCTTGGAACAAAGAAGTTCCAGAGTTACCTGATTATAGCCTTCTAGTACCTGAAGGAGCTGACAAGGAAGATGGAGAGAGCCTATTTACAAGGGCCTGGAGTGACGGGACGAGGGGGAATGGATTCAATCCAAAAGACACTAGGTTTAGATTAGCTGTTAGGAGAAAGTTCTTCCCTGTGGAAGTGCTAAGGCCCTGGCACAGGTGCCCAAAGAAGCTGTGGCTGCCCCATGATCCCTGGAAATATCAAAGGCTGGCTTGGATGGGGCTTGGAGCAACTTGGGATAGTGGAAAGTGTCCCTGCTCATGGCAGGGTGTGGAAGGAGCTGAGCGTCAAGGTCCCTCCAAACCCAAACAATCCTGTGGTTCTGTGATTCTGTGAAAGTAGAAGCTGTCTTGGGGAGCGCACGAAGCAGTGACTCAAAGAGGCTATAGTCACCCAGCACAGGGACATTGGTACTGTTGAAGAAACCATTTGGCCCAAACAGATCTCTCAGAAATTGGACATAGAGCACGAGTGCAGTGTTGGCAGTGTCCAGTGTAACCCACAGTGTGGATTAGTTCAGTATTGGTGCAGGATTTAAGTGTAACTGGAAGGTGAGCCATTAAAATCCAGATGCAGAGTAGGAACCTCAGTCAGAGTTGGCTGCTAGAAAAGGCTGATCTCAGAAGCTGTTTCTGAACCTTCACCTCTCTCTTGAGCGTATACAGAGGCTGATCTGGAGCTTTCCATGGTGTGTCTTCTCCTTTCCTCACCCAGAAAACATGTGACAGGAAACTGTTTCCTGTTTAAGGAGTTTAAAGTACTTTAAACCTAAATCTCCCAGCTTCCCAGTGCACCATATGGTGCTGGTTGTAGTTGCAGTTGAATTATTTATGATGGTGTGTGCAGATCCATCTTGAACTGAAGATTTTCAGTACTAAAATGGTGACAGATCTGGAGGCTCCCAGCTGGAGCAGACCAGAGATCTGTGGTCAGGAGACTGAACTCACAGGGCTGGAGTGAATGAGTGGTAGTCAATAGAGGACATCTGGCCATACACAGGCCCTGGAATACATCCAGGGAACAAGTGGACATTTCCCAAAGATAAGCTGGCAGAGGGGTGAGATTACAGGAGAAGGGAAACAGGCCCCTATGGTGTTTGCAGGCTGCAGACCCAAACAATCCTGTGGTGAATGGTTCTGAGCCATTAGAGAATTTTTTTTCTGTGCCTCCATCAAGTGAAAGCTTTGGTGGGCATTTCCTATGGATTGAGGAAGGCTGTTCTGAACTGCATGTAAATTCATTATTTTTAAACGAAAACTTTCAGAGTGGTCAAAATATTCACAACCTTGACTAAAAGCTTTCTGTGGACTTTGCCTAAAAGTCATAGTATGAAAATAAACAAGTTTTAACCTAAACTGAGAAAAGTAACAAATAGGTACAATGAGAAATGTGCAGTGTAGTTTGACCTTCAGCTCTATCATCTTTAGTGTCACGACAGTCTATGTTGCAGGGATTGCAAAGGGTCAAATAAGTGAAATTTATATTCATATTTTACTCATATTTTATTACCCTTTTGGTCTTCCCTCCATTCAAGATCTCGAGCTTGGCTGCAGCAGGACAGGTGTAAAGTGGACAGAAGTGGTGTGGATGGTCATGGTGGTCTCTTCTGTCTTTGAGTTCTGTGACTTATTACTTAGTTTTAATACCTATTTATTTTTCCCCTTATTTCCCTGGCTGTAAAGAGCAGGAAGTGCCGCACAGGCTTTCATTTGCCCACACTTTCAGGCTGCATTAAGGAATTGTAATCACATCTCATGCTTCGGAGCTTTGGGCCTGCTGCCAGCACCTCTCAGGCGGGAGTTGGCCAAGAGTTGTCTTAGGGCCTTTTCATCTAGTTTTTAGGAGCATCAAGGATTTGCCTTACCTCAGAACAAGGCACTCAAACATGTAGGTCAGTGTTCAAAGGTAGCAGAGAGAAGATTGGTTTGGACGTGCTTAGGTTGTATGGGTTACTCCTGTGCCACCAGATTTCTGTGGAAGACTCTCTTCCCCCCTGCAGCCACCTCGTTCAAATTATCTGAAATTTTGGGTGTGTATCCTCTTCCTGGGTATGTTGAGATCTGAATCATCTGCCTGAGTCAATGGATGTATTCTCACCTTGTCACTTCCCCATCCGTGAAGGGACTGGTTAAGGGCATTAGTGGCCCTTTGATCTCTCTTTTGTTTTCCGTCTCAGTAATTTGGTCTCCAGTGATCAAATGGGTTAATCTAATGCTTATTACTATGCTCAGCATCAGGATAGTGGCAGAGATGTACTGGGTTGTCAAACGTAGCAGTTCTGACTGGGGAGTTGAATAAATTCCTCTGGCCATAAACTCTGTGAAACAAACGAAAAGCTTTTGACTGAGTTTGGTTATGACATGTTACTTCTGAATGTAAATAAAGCAGTTTGGGGATTAAATTTGCTTTGTTTTGGTAAAAGATATGTGAATTCTAGTTCAAAATTACATGAAAGGATAGATTTCAACTTCCTACTTCCAAAGCTCCTCAGCAGCTGTGTTTCCATGGGGTGTATGTTTTGGCAGCACTGTTGGTGCAGAACTGTAGGAAGGGACACGTCTGTTGCAAAAACTTGGGGAGAATGACCCTAGGACTGAGTTGATCCTCATGTTAAAAATGAACAGCACTCTAGTCCTGTTAGAGATGTGAAACAGTTCTCCTTACAAAGGCCGACAAGCTGAAAAACAGAGCAGGGTAGGCACAGTGAAGGCAATGCCTAGAAAGGGTATGGGGTGATGACCCCGTGGCAGAGCAGAAGAGACAAGTTCTAGGGAGTGAGTGGGGAACACTGCTTCTTTGATTAGATGGGTTTTGTGCAGGATCTTGCAACAAAATGTTGCTTTCAGATTGTTTAAATATAGGAAATACCTCTAAAGATATGAAAGTCAACTAAGAAAATGAATTGTGATAATTCCTGTAGCCTCCTGCGTGTCAGTTTGAATCAAAAGTTAAGTCTTGGCAAGTTGGTCTTTTTACACAACCATCCAGTGTAGAGGTACAGCTCCAGAAACCCAGCCTTGACTACTTTTTAGAGTAGTAAGAGAAATAGTGTTTGTGTTACTGCTCCAATCCTGAGTCCTGTTCCTTGCAAAATGACCTGAATAACTTTTTATTTACTAAGACAGTTCTATTCCAAAATAAGTGGAACCTCCCCAAGATCCTGAAGAGATAAGAGTTTCTCTTCTTCTGCTTGTGATGCTGTACCTCCACTGTTCTTTTTTTCCCTAAGTGTCCTGTAGGATGATACTCCTGCAGCCATGATGTGGGTGCACACTGTCCGTATTGGTGCTGGAGACTTCTCTCCAAACATTTCCCTGGGGCCACCAAGATGTCACTGTCTTCCCCATTACCCTCTGTTTCACCTTGTCACATTCACATAACATGCCTCAGGCCATATAGTCCCACTCAGCTATTTTTTTTTCCTCATCTGCTCTCCTGAGTGTCTTTATAAAATCTTCTTAAATTTTTGTCTTGTTTAGAATAATGGTTACTCTCATTGCTTTTCTCTATGTGTTGTTCTTGTTCAGTAGCAATTCACAGAAGGGTTTAGGCTGTTGCCTGTCAAGCATTTGCTTCCAGCACTTTGCTCTCCTCAGAGAGATCTGGTCTTTCCATTGCATCCTTCAGAGGACTTCTGACTTCTCTTTTGTCATGCCAGGGGACCAAAAGTTGCTGTTTGTAAATTTTGCATGACTCCTCCATGAGAGAAGCACGTCAGATTTGAGTGATGGATGAACCCCATGTGCTTGTACAACACACAGCCCTTATGTTAAAAAAGATCATCAAACAACTTGTGTTGGTTTTTGGTTGAGAAACCACCATTTCATCATTTCTGGCAGCTGCACCTGATTGTGGCCTGAGTTGGTGGCGGCTCTTTTCTTCATGCTCCTTCTCTGGCTGCCTCTTTTGTGGTTGCTTTCTCCACAGAACAAACTGGGGAATGCCATGCTGGCCTTGGCCTTTTCCACACCCTCATTCAAAATCCTGCTTCTGAAAAGCCACTCTGGGACAGTGACAATCATGTACTTTATTCCTGCTGAGATGTTAAGAGGCCAAAAATCATACACAGCTGTGTTTTAATTTAGAAAATGGTGATATGAAATCAAATAAGGTTTTTCAAAAGAGTCTGAGAGGACAACCAAGAGTTACATCCTTTGCATCAAAGTGTTTGAGGACATTACAGTAAGAATTAAGATAAAATGTACCTCTCAAGAAATACTTGAAAAAAGCACATCAGGATACCTAATCATAAGAGTAAGAAAGTATATAAAAGCATCCTGTAAAAGCAAGAAATTAGGTAAAATTAGAAAAAAAAAAGAGGAACAGCCTAAAAATAAATGAAGACAGTGAAAAGATAAGAGAAATAACTTGAAAATGGCAATGCTAAATACTCTTCATTCACAAGCAGGAGGCTCACCTGACAGTTGGTAGTATCTATAAAAAGTTAAAGTCTGAAAGCTGTGCTTAGGGTAGCTAAACTCCCAGCAGAAAAATGAATACAATTCTCCTTGTGCTTTCATTTGTCTCAGGCTGAAATGTCTGGAGATAAGATGGTGATGGAGATAGACATATTTGCCACTATCAGTCACTGGGATCATGTAGTATTCACCCAAGGACTGGGGAGGATGAAATCATTGAACTATTAATTTGTCTATGAACTCTTGTTTAAAATCCCTGGAAGGTGGCTGATGGGATTTCAGTTTTTTTTTTCTGAGCTCCAGTTCATCCACAAAAGCCCAGAGCAGTGTGTTGTAAAATAGTGAGCTGATAGAAATTGTAACACAGAGTGCTACGAGTGGATGTGAAGGAGTCAACGGTGTCATCAGTTGGGCAGGTCTGGCTGAATTTCCCAAATGCAAAGACTTCCAGGGAAACTAAGACATGGATTAAGAAGGAGGATTCTGGATAAATAATTATTGGAAAGTAGGGAGCAGGTGGAAGGAATAACTGGTAGACTTTCCCTTTGGAAGGAGCCCGTGGCTGCAGCTATGTGTGCTGTAGCTGCGCTCTCCCAAGTGTTGATGAGCACATGGAAACGGGAATGCTTGGTCATTTTCTAGAGCTTTCCAGTACGTTATCTAATTAGAATTAACGAAGACAAAGTTCATCTGTGAATCATTGCACAACCTTATGAGACCAAATACTTCAGGAGAACATGGAGAATCAGTCATTTCTTCACATTCAGTCGATGGGCTCTGATTTGCCTATTGCTACAACTGTGTCTTGTGATTTTAACAGACTGGTCCATGCAAGTGTCAGCTTGGTATGTGGTGGTTTATCATGAAGAGAAACGGAACATTAGCAATGAAAATGAGAGAATAAGCCAGAGAATCTCGCTGAGCTCATGTGGAAATCCCAGTAACATCCAGATGTTGAATCCTCTGTGAAGTTATGTTCCCCATAGATCTGAAAAAGCAGTAGCTGTATTGCAAGATGTTTGGAGAAAAACACAAGGATAAAAGGAAGCATAAGATGTGGTCTATCCAGAGAACAACAAACTAGACTAACTCTCTTCTGGCTGGAAAAGAGTCAGACGAATGGTGGTACGGAGAAGATCCACAGAATCATGAATAGGGATTGACTGTTAGTTTCTTTCTGTATGAAAATAATGGGGGTATCACATGAGGCTACAAAGAGTCAAGTTCAAAGGGAAGCACTCTTCACTCACTGTACAATTAACGTGTACAATCTCTTGCTGCAGGAACTGCTGTGGATGCTGAAAGTTTACAGAGGTTCAAAAACCACTGGAACTAATGAATGGGAGAAGGCTCCATCAATGGCTCTATAATAACCGGTCCCAGCTTTGCCTCAGGGAGTCTATAAAACGTTGGAAGCTTGGAGAATGCCTGGGACAGAAGCCCTACAAGCTTGTCCTGTTCTTACTTCTCCTTCAGAAATCCAGTTGGCAACTGTCAAGGCAAAGATGCTGGGCTGGATGGACCTTTGGTCCAAATCCACCCTTGCTTTCTCCTCTCCTGCAGAAACCTTCCAGTCCAAGCCCCACCACCCTCAGCACCAGCCCTTCCAGCACCGCTGTGCTCTGTTTGGGCAAGTCTGGGTGGAAAAACTGCCTGAGTACCTCCTTCACTGGCCATCACTGACATGGAGCTCAGCTCTTTGTTCACACAGAAAGCACTGCAAGGTTCCTTAGGTTCAAATATTGAAAATCTCACAACATGGCTTTCAGCTGGTGCTGTTAATCAGCATTTGAAACCCTTGTCACTTTGGCCTTCATATCATGGAATCTTGGAATGGCCTGTGTCAGAAGGGACCTTAAATATCATCTTGTTCCAACCTTCTGCCATGGACAGAGACAGCTTCCACTAGACCAGGTTGCTCCAAGTCCTGTCCAGGTTTACTGAGCATACGGTTTTTATTCCTTGTCACCCTCATCATTCATGATTCCCTCAACTATGTTCCACTGATGGGATAGTAACTCTGTGTGTATATCCCAAACAGCAGAACCTGGATCTTTGACACCTTCCAGAGAGTTTGTGTATAGCACATGCTCTCAGCAGTTATCTTCTCTTTATAAGAGCTGTATCTCAATTACAATCAGATATTTCTGCATTTGAGATAAGAGTTTCTCTACTTATTAGAGAATATGTGTTTTTGAAGGTCTGTTGGCATATTCCCCTTTCCTTGTCTAGGGAATGAATTTGAGGTAACTTGCAAAACACCAAGAAAACCAGTTGATGTCGAATCATAGAATCATTTAAGTTGGAAAAGATCTTTAAAATCATCAATTGTAGCCATTAACATTTATCTTGAAATGAACAGGACTGAGACATCATACTACTGGGAAGAAAACCTCAGCTGTAATCCTGTGGCCATCAGCAAATTACTCTACTCTGCTAATTTAATTAAGCCCCTAAATGTGCCCTGAATGGCCATAACTACTTTGTGCATTTTAGAAAGATATGTTTTATTTACAGATATCAGATAAATCAGATAACTACTTCTGAGCCATAAATTCTTACCCCAACTGGGAAGTGTTAAGTCAAAAATAGCTTCAAACTCTTGCCAACCATACCATTTTAGATTGGATTTTGGGGCAAATTTCTTCATTGAAACGTTGGTCAGGCACTGGCAGAGGCTGCTCAGGGCAGTGGCGGAGTCCCCATCCCTGGAGGAGTTTAAGAGCCCTGTGGATGTAGCGCTTGGGAACATGGGTCAGTGGTGGCCTTGGTAGTGCTGGGGGAATGGTTGGACTTGATGATCTCAGAGGGCTTTCCCAACCTAAACACTTCTGTGTTTCTATGATTTGCATTTTTGGGTCTTGTTCAGCTAATGTCAGAGAAAGTATTTTGAGGTCCTGCAGTTTCTGTCTCAAGCCATGGAGCCAGGGAATGCAGCGTGCCTGATGGAGCCCAGCACTGGGAATTCTGACTGTTTCAGGGGCAGAAAGATTAGCTGACAGGCCAGAAGTGGGAAATATGGGATAATGTCCCAAAGGGCAACTTGCAGAAACAAGGGGCTTTGCAAAATCCACTTCTTCAGGTGCCAACAAGTCCTGGCCCCATTGCCTACAGGCTAGCCTGTTCTTTGGAATCCTGGTATCATCTTCTTGATTTTGCAGCCTGAGGGATTAATTGTCACCTGTCTAATCCTTCTTCCCCAAAAGCCAAGTACAAGATAAGGCAAGACGGTGATTCTGCAGGCTTCGGTCTGGCTGGGACAGGCTGAGGGAAAGTTAAGGCCAGAGGGACTGGAGCATCTTGCCTGTTTTCCCAGCCTGACTTGAACAGAAGACAAGACATTGCTCCAGAGTCCCTGCTCTGAACTTTCCCTTCCAGAATTTAGTGGTTGTTACTAGAAGCAGCTTTTCTTCTCTTGACCTCTCATCCCTACTGTGTTTCATTGGTCCTGGGTGGTTCACTGGGCCTGGTGAGCTGTGATGTATGGATACACCAGTGCAGACACCTGGGCAACTTACATCTGTCCATCTGAGGGATTTTCAGTTTTAACTCCATGGTCGTAAAATTCTATAGGAAGCTTTGGTAAAAGTGTTGACTTTTACCCCAGCATGAGATCTTAGGCAGAATCTCGCATCCAGACACCAGAAGGGCTGTGGCAGCTTGTTTGTTGTTCTAACCATGTTCCTAAATGTGACTTCCTTGGCAGCACAAAGTTCTGTCAGAGGGTGAAAAGGACCCACTGCTAATTTTTTGACATCCAGGATCTTTGGTTCCCTTTTCCACATAAGGTTTCTTATGTGTTTTCCTGAGGTCATACCTAAGTTTTGCTGGAGCCAGAAAATAGCCCCTCTTTTCCTGCCAGTGACCCCCAGACCTTCCCAGACAGAGAGCTTTTATTCTTCAGACACTGATGTCAAGCAGAGCATATTCTGTCTGCCCAGGACCAAACCCTGCAGGACACCTCTGTCCATTTGTATGATGAGCTGGGAGATAAAGAGGTGCAGTGATACTGATAATTGCATAACATACTGTATCAGGAGATGTTGTGATATTGCCCAAGTGTTGTGCCTCCAGCCATCAGTAAATTCCATCAAAGGTCAAGTTGTTCAATGGCCTTTCCAGAGGATGGTTCCATTCCTGGTGTCTGCATGGCTGTGGAGTTCCATGAAACTCTATACCATTGCTGATGCTATTAAGAATGCTACCAAATTAGATAGACTGTGGCTTGCAGACTACTCTAAAGTGCTTGAGATTCCACATCCACTTACTATGGATAGAGAATTACTGCATGGAGTTGCCTCCTGAATGTGTATGTGGATTGTCATTTAGAGGAGAAAAGGAGATAAAAAAGATAGTAATTGGGCTGTTTGGAGATGTACAAATCCATATTAACTACTCTTCCTGCTTCCACTGGAGTCTTGTTCTTGGGGTGAATCTTCGGCCCACAGTGGGGAGTCTGTCCCTGCTTCCTGTTCTGAACTCATACACATGGAAGTGTGCATCCTGAAGAGCACTGCTTAATGTTGGGAACATTTTCCTTCTTCCATGGCAGGACTTGTGTCGTGACTTCTGAATTGAGGGGGAAAAAAGATGGAAGGAAAGTGGTGGTATTTTTGGGTGGTCATAAGTTCTTTAAGCAAACAAGATGAATGCCGGGGGTGAGGCCAATGTTTCCATGAAGACAAACTTCCTTGTGTTTGTTTAATTCTGTTGACCATATTGAGAACTTCAAGAGATTTTTAATACCTTCTATTGCCACCTAAGCATCTGTGTGAACATGGGCTTAAGTAGGTAGGCTGGAGAACTGTGGGTGTTTTGGGAGTATTGTTTTGCTTCTCTGAAAAATCCTGTGAGACCTGGGTGAAAGCTGCTGAATCTTAAGACCTTTAAGGATTTAATTTTGGATGTGTGTATGTTAACACAGATTTGAAGGATGGTTTTGTATTGAATTGTAGCTTGTCTGTGTCCTGGTGGAGGGGTAGCATTGCCTGGAGAGGTCAGTGATGGTTTGGCTGCCTCGTGGCCGTGCAAACCAGTACATAGTTTGGAAGTTTGTTACGGATTTCCTTTAATCCAGTCTGGCAATTCCTGTGATCTTCGATCTCCTCCATCTGAATTGTACCCAGAGGTTCACATCTGACCTTTTGACCATGATATCAGTCTGGCAGCCTATGTTAATTTATTTCATCATGATATTGTCCTTTCATTGACCTTTGGTTGTTTTCAGAGTCAGTGCCTTCACGAGTACAAGTCCCTCATCCTCTGTAGTTTCTGAGCTCTTCGTTCTTGGATTATATTGGTGTCTGTGTCTGGTCACACTAAAATGTGCATTTCTCATGTGGAAGAGACATCAAAGCTGGTGGCAAGCCTTGCTTTTGACATTATTTATGATGGTCCAGGACTTGGTGTTTGTTATCTGCAGTGAGATTACCACAAATAACTAATCTGTGTTTCTCCATTTCATTGACTTTTCCAGTTAAATAGGTAGTTATTAAATGATTAAACTTAATTGATTAGAGTAGGGTGAAGAGAACAGAACAATGTATGAGCATCTCAAGTGCATTTCTGATTTATTCTTCACCTATGGAAACTTCAATGTGTAGGGTCTTGCCCACAGAAATGTTTGAAGCCTGACTGTTACGTGTAGCTGAATTATTCATCAAGCAAATCGCTACCAAACTCCTTTTTCTCTCTCCAGTTGAGAAATGAAACATCTTGAGGTAAAAAATGAACTGAAACATCCTGTTTATCAAATATTTCTGTAGAATTTTTTCTCTTATGCAAAGCCCAGTTCAGTGATCACCCCCTGACTGCTGGTGGGGGGGGAAGAACTCTGAGTTTCGAGGTAATATCTTTTTTATCTTTAAATTTGGATATTCACCTGTGTTTTGCCAGAGTTCGGAGTAACTTCAGGAACTGAACTGTCTTTCAGATATATTTACAGGGAAAATGTATCTGCCATTTCCGCTCAGACTGCGCCTGTAAGCTGATATCTTTGGGGTTTCTCTGAGCTTCACTGGTTTATTTTGCTTTGTTTCCAACCATGTTTTAACAAGATAAGCATCTCTCCGTATTTTCCCTTCATTTCAGTAATTGCCTTCTCTAGTGACCCATTTCCTGTGCTCTTCTGTTCAGGTATGAAGACCTCTGTGCACAGCCCACTTATCCCAGTGCATGGATCCCTCACTTAATCATATTATCACCTCAGGTAATTCATTAAAAGCTCCTCAGAGCAACAAATGGAACAAAAGAAACTACTTATTTCTCTCAACTCTCTTCCCAAAGACGCAACCCTTTTAAACAGAGCTGCTGACCAGATGCCTGGAAATTTGACATCATCAGCCACTGAGGTGGGAATTGAGCTTCTTTCAGGTTTTCAAAGTTTTTTCACTGAAATTTAGCCCGCCTCCCAAAATTTAATGCAGTTGTTATCAACTCAGTGTTTGCCACTGTTGGGACATGCTGCAGAGCAATAGAGAAAAAGACATGGGTTTAAGTATATGTAAGATTCAAACTATAAAGCGATTCGTAATAAAAACACAATAAAAGAGGTTATACATCAAGGAAATAAGGAAACAACTCTGTCTCTTGAAGCCAGATGTGATGTGTTTTCTTAGAAGGAGCTGACCAAGTGTTCAGGTCTCTTCTGCATCCTCAGAGCTCACGTTCATAATTTTGCTTGATAAAAATCCTGGATAACTGATGCAATCTCCTCAGGAAGCAGGGGGGATGGCTTCCTTGCAGGAACATGGGAATGCAATGTACTTTTACCTGCGATTGACTGGAAGTTCAGGCTCAAATGAGAAATCATGGTTGTAAATTCAGATAACTGAACAAAAGTCAAATTGATAATGCTTTTTCTCCTTCTTATTGCCTGGTAATATTGTTTTGGTCTTACTGGGACAGTGTTGGGTCAGTGTTTGTATCGGTGTGATCCTGCCTGGAGCTAAGCAGACACAGATTGTTTTGTTCATCTTCATGCTTCCGAAGTGTCCAGGGGCCTCAGACATGCTGCAGAGGGAGGTGAGCGAGATGGAGCTGAGCCAGTCCAAGGGCAGCAGGAGAGTGACCGCGCTGCCTCTCTTGGGGAGCTTGTCCCAGAGATAAACCCAGCCTTGCTAAACTGTCTGATCAGTTTAGTTACTTGACATCAAAGCCTGGAGCCAGGTTGAAAGGAGGTATGAAAGCCCAAGCCAAGAGTTTAATTCTGTATCAGCTCTGCTGACTTTTTTTTGTCCGCAACGATAAACCAAAGGCTCTAGTGTGACCTAATTGTGGCCTTCCAGCACCTGAAGGGAGCTGACAAGGAGGACAGAGAGAGATTATTTAAAAAGGCCTGGAGTGACAGGACAAGGGGGCAGAGGGCAGGGATGAGTGGGATATGGGGAAGGAATTGTTCCCTGTGAGGGTGGGCAAGCCCTGGCACAGGGTGCCCAGAGAAGCTGTGGCTGCCCCTGGATCCCTGGCAATGTCTGAGGCCAGGCTGGGCCGGGCTTGGAGCAGCCTGGGACAGTGGGAGGTAGGTGTCCGTGCCCATGGCAGGGGATTGGAAATGGATGAGCTTTAAGGTCCCTCCAACCCAAACCATTCTGTGATTCTATGATTCCGTGATATTAGATAGTGTTGAACCTCTCCCAGCAGTGCTCTGAGGTCCCTGCTTCCGTAACTTGTTCTGTCCTCATCTCCTTAGGGCCAGGATTTTTATACAGACAAGAGATTTACTTTGCTGATTTTAAAATAACGGTTTTCTTACATTCAGTGGAGAACATTAAGCCTTTACTAAAGGTGCCTTTACTTAAAAGTAAGAAAAAGATTTAATTAGAAGTGAAAAATAAGATCTGAGATGGTGCTTCATTCTTCAAGGAATCCAGTTGCTGCTCTTAGCAGCAATTGGACCTCTCCAAAAGGTGTTTTGTTTTCTGTGCAGAGGAGTTTTACCTCTTTGATGGAAAGTCACTGGAAAAGACAGGGTCTTCTTGGGTGAACTGCTTCAACACAGTGTGGGTGTCTGTCACAGGGCAGATGAACCATGCAAGGGCCTAGGGGTTCTGGGGTTGTCTCTAAAGGGAGATGGGGCAAAGCAGCTCAGCAGGTGTGGGCTACACATGGACACAGTGAATATGGCAGGTGCTTGGAGTCAGGAGAGAAAGCCCAGTAGGAGAAAAAGTTCAAGGTGGGTCCATTCTCCCAGAATGCCAGCATCTGGAGCTTTGGGGTCATCCAGGCTGGAAATGACAGAATATTTGCATTGTTAGCTGGAATGGATCTTGCCCCATTGTTATCTGGATCTTTTATATCTCCACATTATCTGTCATCAGGGAGTGTCACTCTGAGCCTGTGAGAACTCTTATTGTTTATTTTACACCTTTTCCTTGAAAGTGGTTTGAGGTGACACCTTGCTCTTTGCATTTTGAAGGATAGTGAATAATTATTCTGTATTTGCATAATTTCCAATGTTCACAACTTCACAAGGCACCATCCTTTTCTGAGTGGAGCATCCTGGGCTCCTCATACCCACAAATTTCCCTCTTTTTTGCTACCTGTCATTTTTTGCTACCTCTGCCCTTTTTAATATTTTCCCATGTTCATATAGAGTCACCATTACTAAATGTAGTGTTGGGCTGTAAGTGTGCCATGGACAGCATTTCCCAGTCGTTTTTTCCCATAAATTCCTAACTTCATCTGCTTTATTGGGTAGGGCGGGAATATATATATATATATTAAAAAAAAATAGATACAGTGCCCACCAACAGTGGGATGCTTTCAGAAAGTGTTCCAGAATGATTCCAGGATCTCCCCTGAGTTTAATTAGCTATTTTAAAGTCTATATCCTTGTCTTTACAGCTCAAATGAATTGTTCCCAGGCAAATCCCTTTGTCCTCACCAGTACTGAATTTCCCCTCTCCCAGCACAAAGCCATTTCAGCAGTTGTTACACACAGGGCTGATCCCAGCTCCTTGCTGAAGAGGACTTGCTCTTCTTTCCCTAACTACTGCTTTCCCCTCTCCTACTTTCTGTGCCATCACTCATCATCACTCGCTGTGACCCCAGGCCTTGTGAGACCCTTTCGCAAACCTGTCCAACTCATTACAACTGCAGCAGATGTTCAATTTTACTTGCTGGGTTCATTTTCGGATGTTTTAATGAGCTGAATGAGCTTATGTAGGAGTCAAGAACAGGATGAGCAGTGGGGAATGTGTGGCCAGGAGCATGGGAGGAGGTGGGAGCTGTTAGCATCGTGTTGCTCAATAAACCATCCACTGGGTAGCCTGAGATCCTTCATGCAAGTCTTCCCAATCAGTCTGAGATAGGATAATTTGGATTTTGAGATGTGGATAGCTCAAAAAAAATACTGTTTCATCTGCAAATTTTATCACCTCATTAATTTACCCTTTCCCAAGTAATTTATGACCATGCTGAAATGCTCTGCATGGGAACTTCCTGACTTCCTCTGTGGTGCCCCATGATACAAACAATTAATGTAGCTTTTTTTTGCAAATATTTTTTGAGTGCATCTTTCATTCCCTAAGTTATTTGTTGGCCACAGAGACTCGCTAATAGACATCCTGCTTCTAATGTATTGGAAAAGGCTTTATTGTTTGTATGAGAGCCCTGGCATGTTTTTGTCTTTTGACCAGTCTCCTTAACTTGCCAGAGTTACAGTCTTTGCTGTTCTCATCCTTTGGATTCAAGTTTTACTTTTCAAAGGTTTCCTTTTCTTTCCGGTCTTCTCCTTTCCTTTATTATTCACTGCTGGGTTTTGAGCTCAATTGTGTAAATTTACTCCAAGTCTCCAGCAGGAAATCTCTCAATATTTTCTGTATAACCCAAAAACATTTTGCCTTTTCATTTGCTTTTTAAAATGTTTTTTTCCAACTACTTTTCTTACTCTTAGACTTTTAATGGTTTGAGAATGTTTTGTTTGTTTATTTATTTATTCACTTTTCTTTCCTACAAATAGAGGAATTTGAATATATAATGGACACTATTAGAGAAATAATCTGTCTTCAACCAACCCCCATGTGCACTATCCAGGATTGCACCTAATTTGGAGGTTGCTCCAAGCTTTTCCGTAAAGAGATTGATAAAGATACCAAAATCTGTCTTTTGATCAGACTTCAATACAACATTTGCTCTGTCAGTATGGCCATGATTGAAGTCACCCATTAATTATGGGCTGCCCAGGGAGGTTTGGAGTCCCCGTCCCTGGAGGTGTCCAAGGAAGGACTGGACGTGGCACTCAGTGCTCTGGACTGGGGACAAGGTGGGGATCAGGCACAGCTTGGATTCAATGGTCTTGAAGATCTTTTCCAACCCCAGTGGTTCTGGGATTCTGTGGTTAATACTGTGCTTTTCTACTTTTGTAGTCTCCCTCGCTTGCCTTTGCCTTTCCTGGTCTCTGACATCACCATGGAGAGATCATCAGTTGGTAGCTTTAGTATTTTTTTTTTCCATGCTGGCATGGAATTTCAACCTATAGATCTTTGAAACTGTTTCATGCAATTAAGTGTATTTTAGTGAAGCCTACAATATTATTCCTGTATCTCTTGTTATCACAACATCATCTGAATTAACTTCTTACCTTAAATTTCCCAGGTGCTTATGAAATTAATTTTGTAATTTGAAAGTAGGCAATTTGGTTTACCCATCTTAACTTCAGGCTTGGGTTTTGTGTTTGCAGTACAGGTAAATATTTATATATATTTATACATACAGATGTCTATCTGTATATATGTACACATATAGATACATACACACACACATATGTACGTGTACATTTATTCATCAAACCAGAAAGGTTTGGTTTGGGAGGGACCTTAAAGATCAAATAGTTCCAACCCCTGCCATGGGCAGGGACATCTTCCACTACCTAGGTTGCTCCATGCCCCATCCAGCCTGGTCTGAAACACTTGCAGGGATTGTTGGTACCCAGAGCATTCTTGCATGTGGTATCAGTGCAATATTCAGTTTTTAGGTGCAGGAATTAAGAGACAAATTTTATTCCCAGATACCAGCTGTGAATACGTAAAACCTGATTTGCAAAATGACTTTAGGGACCTGAGGGATCAGTGTAGTGTGGAGGTGCTGCTGGAGTGGGGCACTCCAGGAGTTCTGGTGCCTTGGGAAGTGCAGTGGGTTGGGAAAGGCTCCTGGAGTGCCCGGCCCAGAGCTGGAACCGGGCACAGATGAGGGCAGTGATGGAAGGTCTGCAGTGCTTGATCTCTGCAAATGTTCATCAAAGTCTGAGCAGGCAACAAGTTTCCTCTTGTTGTGTCCTGGTTGGATCTCGCTCACAGACAGCATGCCATGATCCTCATCTTCCCTTGCCATCCTTCACTCCAGCAGCAGCTTTCCCGAGCCTCAGGCATCACAAGCTCTGACTCATTTACTTAATATTCCTCTAATGAAACTGCCCAGAGCTCTGGACCTATTCTCCTCCAAAATAATCCTTCTCCTCTGTATTTTTCCACACCCTTCATTTTCTTCTCAGCTCCCATCACGGTCCTAGTTAGACTTTAGCTGAACTCCCCTGAGCAGACTTTTCCCTTTCATTCCCTGCCAGACCACTCATGTCCTGCCAGCCCAGATAAGATGTGAGTGTCAGTGGATGGGCCAGGTGACCTTTAGACCAAAGCCAGGAGGTCTAGAATCAAGCAGGAGTTTCTTCAGCCATGATGCAATGGGGAAAGAGGGATGGACATTCTGGTGTCCTCCTCACCTTGGATTTGGAGCAGGACCCTGGGTAACTGGAAGCTGCACTGGTTCCAGGCCATCCTTCGCTGTGGCAGGGGAGCTGGGACAAGAGCAGGTGCTTCTTCCAGAAAGGATGGGAATGGCAGAAAAGGCTGAGAATGAGAAATCTCTCCCAGAGCTGTCTGTTTGGGTGGGCTGGAGGGCACTGGGATGAGCAGAGCCCCAAGCCAGGGGCTGCCACCAGAATCAGCAGGACAGCAGCTGTGTAAATTCTTGCCCAGCCTTGTTGAGGACCATGTTACCACCGTAATTCAAAGATGACAAGGTGGTAGAATTCCTGGAGTCCTGATCTCTTGATTTCAAGACCTGAAAATCCCAGGTAGCAGCCCAGACTGCTCAAGGGAAGCTGGCTGAAATGGTTTTTTTTTGCCTTTTGTGGAATCTGCATCTTCCAGGATCTACCTGAGACACCACCCAAGCATCTCCTGGAGTCTTTCCGTATCTTCTCCAGGCAGCTGATATCCCAGGTATGATCTCGCAGAGTCTTTTCATCTTTGATTTAGACACTGGGTATCCTGGGTAGCAGTCCCAGATTCCTCCAAGGAAGTAATCTGAAATAATTTTTCTCCTTTCATGGAAACCTCATTTTCCAGGGTGCACCACGCGTCTACAGGAGTCTTTTCACATCTCTTGGGAACTGAGATCCCAGGTAGCAGCCCCATACTCCTCCAAGGAGGTACCCAAGGGCTCTTTCTCTTTTGAAGGGAAGTATGTTCTGGGATCCACCTGAGCTGAGCCCCTTCTCAAGCACTTCCTGGAGTCTTGATCTCTGATTTCAGGGGCTGAGATCCCAGGTAACAGCACTGCACTGCTCCAGGAAAGCTTCCCAAAATGTTTTTGCTCTTTTGGTAGTAGCTCTCTGATCCAGGCTCCAGCTGAAACTCCTCAAATATCTGCAGGGAAAGGCAGAGCTGTGCCCAGGCTCTGCTCCGGGGGCCCAGCAGTGGCACCAGAGCCACGAGCAGGGACTGAGCCCAGCAATTCCCCCTGCACAGGAGGCAGAACTTCTGCCCTGGCCAGTGCCCAGCCCTGAACAGGCTGCCCAGGGAGGGGCTGGAGTGTCCCTGAGCGGGGATATTGCAGAGCCCTCTGGACACAATCCTGTGTTCTGTGCTCTGGGATGGCCCTGCCTGAGCTGGGAGGTGGCACCAGTGACCCTCTGTGGTCCCTCCAGCCTGGCCCAGCCTGGGATTCTGTGGGATAAAGGGAACTGCAGCGCACATTCGTTGGCAACGCTGCGTTGGCAATGGGGAGTTTCACCTCCTTCTTCCCTTCCCCAGGTCCACTGACTTTGCCTCCTCCCTGCTCAGATGCTGGCACTGAACGCTGGGAGCAGCCCTTTGTATATTTTGTATAAATATCAGTAGTGGAAGCACTCCATGAGAGACTGTGGAAGCTGTGTGGTGGGAGCAGAGGGAGAAAGGAAGCGTAGGGGTGACCACCACAGCCACGGGTTTTCCTGGATATGGGACAAATGGTGCTGGAATGGATCTGCCCCAGTTGGACTGCTCAGGATGGCACAGATGCTGGTGGGCCTGTGATATTACCTGTACTAGGATGCTGAGACAGTCAGGAGGATTTCAAATCATTCTTCATTGTTGGTGGTTTTGGATTTTTTTTTTTCAATATTTGTTATTTTACTGAATCTAAAGGACTTTGAAGGACATTAGTCCTCTTCGGAAGCAGATGGGGCTGATCCAGAGCAGGACTGGCTGCCCAAGGAATGATGTTTCTTCCTAGGGCTGGAAGACATGAAATTTGTGGACATGGCTGCCCAAGTTCAGTGTTGATAAGCAAATTCCTTACTCCTAAGGAACATGTCCTGTCCATCCTCAGGATGTCTTTTAAAAAGTGTCGCTATGGCATCTGCAGAATGGCTGCATCCAGGGCAGAGGATTTGGTGGGGTATCGGTAAATATTAAATGATAGGTGGGTGGATGTTCCTGCCCAGATCTGGGGTCGTTGCGTGGAGGATTTCTTTCTCCTGAGCAGCTCTGAAGGATTCACAAGGTGGTTCTGAGCAGCAGGAGAGAAAGATTTGGGTTTGGGTGGATGATGGGGCTGCTGAGGGGTGCGTGGGGCAGGTGGGTAGGGAGGTGATGGGTAAGAGGTTTGGCTCTGGAGGAGGGGATTAGTGGGGTGAGGAGGACAAGGTCTGTCCTGAGGGGTGCTAATGGGAGGAGCGGAGCCATTTCCCATGCATGAGCTGGGAGGCTGGTCCTGAGCAAGGCACCGCAGGGGCTGGTGAGTGGTGCTGGAGCTGCACACACAGAGCGCTCCTCCCGCAGCCTGTACAGACAGGCCCGCGCTTCTCAAAGGAGGGATCAGATTCTTGCCCTCCGGGGGTTTCCAGCCAGCTCAAAGTTCAGAGGAGTCCTTTCTTTCTCCTGCTGTTCACGCCCTGCAAAGAATTTTCTATCAACAAAAGAAATTGTTTTATAATCAACTTGATGTTCATCCCCAGTTCTGGGCTATGAAAGGGGTTTTGAAGGACCAGAGAAATGGAGCCTGGAGGTTGTGGAAGGAGAGGACAGCAGACAGTAGCACAGCCCAGCTGGGATAGGGCGGAGGAATTTTGGGGACACTCCAGAGCCAGTTGCATTTCTGGGAGTGGGAGCAATTGGACAAAGTGCAAAGCAAAGAATAATCCCTGGAAAGAAAACATTGGGGGATCCCCTGTGTGTGCCATGGTAGGCTGAGAAGACTTCTATGCCTGCATATTTTCTGGCTGGATTTAAAGTCTGTTGGGTGCTGCGTGGCAGGAAGGTCCTTGAAATGTTGTTTGTAGCTCAGGCTGTACCTCGGCCAATACAACCATGTCAAACTCAGAAGGATTTTCTTTGAATACTGTTTGTTATCATTCCAGGGGAAAACCAGTCCTGTTAAACCCTACTTGATGGCAGCCCAGTGGTGAACCTTCTCAGGTCAGGCTGGGCAAAAGAACTGTTTTGAATTATCTGACCATGCCTCAGGCTTTTGGAAAGCAGCTGTTGTGTCCCTTTGCAATACAAGTGTCCTTGCCTCGGTCTGCCATTGTGGAATCATTTTTTAGAGAGAGATGGAAACATGGGCTGCCTCAGGAGCTGGACTCGATTACCTGACTGGTTTTCTTGGCTTCCATGAATGTGTCCAGAAGCCAGTGAGTTTGGAAAGAATTTTTTTGTGCTTAGGAAAGGCAATTTGAAATGTCAAAGTTGAAAGTACTTTTTCTTGGTAAAAAAAAAATCACCACTGAACCATCCCAAGCTGGCTGGGCACAAAACTGCCTGAGCAGCTGAGCTGAATCCATGGTATCTTCTGGAAGATTTTTTAGGACTTTAAAAGGAGCCGCATTTTAGTGTTATATCTCTCAGGCAGGAGCTCACACTGACCAACACACCACAGCCTTTAAGCTGTTTGTATCCAAATTGTTTGGTTACTTAATTCTAAACTGACCACATCTCCATATTCGGAGGAATTGCCACATCATGGTGCTCTGGAAGTGTCCTGTGGCACTTGATCTACAGTGACTAAATAGCAGTGGGGTCAGTGGCCAGCTGGCCACGGAGCAGGAAACTGGATGACAACAAGAATTAATAGTTTTCCATAGAAGCTGGAGTGTCTGATGGTGCTGGAAGCTGAGGATGGATCAGCCTCCACCATATTAACCATGGAGATGGCTCTCAGTGTTTGCTGCCAGTGCTGATGGCCCGGGGAGCAGATGGCACATGGATTCATCCGCCCCACTGCCCACTGAGCCAATGAGTTTGGCTGGGGATGAGGGAATTTGATACAGTTGTACAGAAGCAAGCATCTGTGCAGGTTTCCAAAGCATGAGAAGCAGCCATCCCTGGACAGATCTCTGGGAGAAAGCAGCAGTGTTTGGGAATTCCCCAGCTCCCAGTAGCAGAAGTGATTGATGGCAGCTGGGACATCCTGGGCTTGGTACATGAGGTGTTTGGGCTGTTGGGCTGCCCACACTGCGAGGGGAGCTGTGATGAACAGTGCTGTTGGAGAGCAGACATGAGGGATTGATCATGGAGCTGGGAGAGAGCTCAGGCTAAGATGAGCAGGAAGGAGGTGCTGTGCTGCTCTCCATCTCGATTGTTCTGCAAGGAAGGTCACTTCCAGCCTATTTCTTGGTATTAGAGGAGGATTTGAATGTTCCTGCAGGAAAAGTACCAACCCTACTACCCCACAGGAGTTTGTCCAAGTTGACCTCAGTGGTTTCCTGCCAAAAATACCTGTGAACAATAATGACTTGTTAATAATTTATCCCTATGTTCTCAAGTGCTGCACTGATTCTGAATACCACAGAAACCATTGGGGCAGGCTCTTAAGGTTTTGCCTACAATGGCTTTTTGTCCTTCCCCAGTGATAGGGATGCCAGTTGCATGAAGGAACCAAGGGCTCAGTGTACTGGCCAGTGTAAATGCACATTGTTCGGTGTGGTTTTAGGGAGTATTGGTGGGAAAAGCAACTGTATGGGATCAGGGGAGAAATTAACTGAGCTGTAACAAAGGATTGTCCCTTGCAGAGTTTGCAGAGTTATGAGCAGACGCCGGCAGGTTCCCCGGGGTACCAGCAAGGCACAGCTGTACAGAGAGTGTGCTCTCTGCAGAGTGCTGCAAATCCAGGTTGCATGGGCCTGGCGTGGCTCTGGACATGGGATCCAGCACAACAAGCTCTCTCCTTCCCTGGGAGATGGGCACCTGCCATTTTCCCAGGCCATCACAGGGCAAGAGTATGGAGGTTTTATGGCATAGAGGGATGAGGTACCACAACAAGAAGCTCTTCCCTGTGCTTCCAACATGGCTGTGCGGTAAACCCACCTCAGCCATCCTGCCTTGGGAGCGGGAGCACTGCAAGATGAAAAGCAATAGATAGAATCTGTGGTTGCAACAACCACCTCCACCCTGCAGAACCAGGAGAAAAGGCAGTTGACCCCAGGAACCAGAGTCTGCATGAGTGAACTCAAGGTGTTCATGACTCATTTTACACAACTAAGTAGAGTTTCAGTGCTGGGCAGCCAAAGCAGAAGCTTCAGGCAGTGCTTGACAGTGGTCTTTGTCTGGCAGGGGCCAGTGTCATTGTTAAGAAAAAAAGCAGAAAAATGAAGAATTGGCAGGTGCCAATGGAGACGCTGTCAGTCGTGTCTCCTCTTCTGCAGGAACCAGAGATGAGAGCAGACCTCCCTCCAGTAACCAGGAGGACTTTCTCCTTTCTGGACTTCTTTTAGTCTCAACTACTGTGGCTCCAGATGTCCTCATTATCCCAGCACTCATCCTCCTCTGTCCCTTCTCGCAGAGATCCAGGATGGCGAGGGCTGTATGCTCCAGTGGAAGAGATGTCACAGCTCGCCTCCTTTCACTGCCCCAAATGAATGGGCTCTGAGTGGCTCCCTTCACATTCCTTGGAGTAAAACAGCTGGTAGAGCTCAGTCATTTCAGAGGAATGTTTGATCAAATTATTGGGGTCCTTGAATGAAGACAGTGGGTAGCATCCAGCATCCACTGGATCTAACTCTGTTGAGCAGGGAAGTTATTTCACTTCCTGCCCTGTTTGTCCTTCAATCCTGAGTGTTCACTGCTCTGTGGTGCTCAGGACACGGCAGCAGAGATGCCTGAAAATGGAAATTTCTCCTCATTTTTGGCCTCAGTCAAAAGTCCTGGGGGAAGACCTCTCTTTTCCCTGTCCCTAAGAACCTCCACATTGAGACTTGCTGTTTGGTGATGAATGCTGGAGTCTCCAGAGGCTCCCAGCAGGCTGAAACTAAGGGAAGAGTTTCATGCTTACCTGCTACAAGTGCCTTCCAGTGTGCCAGCTCAGCTCTTTGAACATTTGTAACACCGTGGAGCCACCTGGTCTAGTGGAACATGTCCCTGCCCATGGCAGGGGGTGGAATGAGATGGTCTCCAAGGTCCCTTCCAATCTATTCCATTCTGGGATTCTGTGATCTTCAGTGGCTGGAGTCCCCCAGGATGCAGCAAGGATGGTAACAGAGTTCACTCTTGGAAGTCACCTGTGAAATTTTCAGTCCGAGAAAGAGTATTATATTGACTTCTCTGAGATCCTTTGTTGAGATCAATTCCAGGGAATGTTGTGGAACAAGTATAAATGGGCTAAAAGGAAATAAGGTGTGTTTGTGAAATCCTTCAGGCTGTTCACCAGCTGGCTCTGGGTACAACTCCCAGATCAGTAACTCCAGTAATGCTGGGAAGGTATCCCAAGTGGAACACCAAGTAGAAAACCACTCTCTGAGTGGTCTCTGCTGGCTTGTGATAGTTGAGTCACAGATTCCCAGAGTCCCAGAATGGTCAGGCTGGAAGGGGCCACCGTGGGTCACCTGGTCCTACCTCCCTGCTCAGCAGGGTCATCCCAGAGCACAGGGCACAGGACTGTGTCCAAATGGGTCTGGAATATCTCTACCCCCTCCCTGGGCAGCCTGTTCAGGGCTTGGGCACTGCCCAGGGAAGAAGTTCTGCCTCATATTCAGGTGGAACTTCCTGGGCATCTGTTCCTGCCCAGGTCGCAGGGTTATGTCCGTTTTGGGTCTGACCCCTTGGGCCTGTGCTGAAATTCTTGTTTCTGCTCAGCATGTGAAAATGTCAGTGAAAGAAATTTTCAAGTAATTTCACTTTTGCTGTTTAAACTGGTGCAGCTCAGGTATTGTGTGGCCTCAAGAAGAGCAGTGAGTGTAGGTTGGGAAGGGAGGCAGGAGTGCAACCCAGGCACCCCATCTTTGATGCCTCCTGCAGCAGCAGATGAGCTTAGCATCCCCAGGAGCCCAGAGCTGCATTCTCAGCATTCCTGCAGCTCCTTAGATGTCATCGATAGCAGCCAGGGAATTGCAGATCCCAGAGGGCCTGAACTCATGTCTTAGCAAGTAAGCGTAGGAGGAACCGATTTCTGTTGTATACAGCACTGTACCAGCAAGTTTCATTGAATCAAATCACAGCAAATGTATTTGTACATTTTGGTCTTCTGGGAATACAACAATGTCCAACAAGAGAGACTCGTGTCCTCCACCAGCCATTTGCTCATCCATACTACAGAAGACTACATGTGAGCAATAAAATAGCAGGAAGCCAGTGTAGAGTGAGATTAAAAAGCAAATAATTTATTCCTTTAGTTGTTCAGTCCTTGTCCTTGTCCCCAGGACCTGCTGACATAAAACATATTCCAAGACACAGCTGGCATGGAGTGAAGGTATCAGCCCTTCTCTGGAGGACATCCCTTAGAAACTCCATCTCTTGTCAGCCTGTGAAAGAGATGCATTTGCATTTTTTTTTGTGCAGGACAAAGTAGCTTGTTTTAGGAACACAGGAGAAAAATTTTAATTAAAGTTTAATGGTTTTATCACCTGGCATTTTATACCAAGAGCTTTGGGATGATGGCAGACCAGTACCATGCAGGCTTTTGGTAGGCGCAGGATGCATCAGTTCCTGCTGCTGGTGTAGCTGGGAGTTTGGAACTCTGGGACTGAAGCAGCACTTTTTAAACAATGGTTTGGTGGTACCTTGAAGCCATGATGGCACAGTCTGCACATGAACAGCATTAAATAGCATTTCACAGCCTAAAATTTGGTGGTGAGGGAGACTGATGAGCCATGAGACATGTTTCCATCTGAAACGGAAATTATTTTTTTTTCTAGTTGTATTTAGGAAGTTGCCTCTGACTGGACCTTCCAGGGCAGAGATTAACTTCTGCTCTTGCTGAGCCTCCCCAGGTGGCTCTGGGTGCAGGACCTTTGGTAGGACAAACCCTCTTTTGCAGCTGCAGAATTTCCTGCTTGGAAGCAGAGTTTGCTCTGCAGACTCAGTGCTGCTTGAATGTGGCTCTGTGTTACTCAGCTGTAATTAGAGCAGCTTGCCAGTTCTTTATTTCATCCCTTCATTTCAACAGGATTTCCAGACCTGGTGCAATTTGCCCCAGAGAGCTAGGGCTTGTTTTCAAGCCCAAATCTAGCCAGACCTTATACCTACACTTGCATTTCTCCAGCTACAAATAACAATGGAAATTATTTTATCTAATCTCCCACCACCTGGTTTGTTCTTGTCCTCATTCTTAGGCATGAGGGTATTGAAAATGCTTTTGGCAGGAGGAGCTTTAAGCTGTGTAACCACCAGCATCAACACAACCACCCAGGCTATGTATAAAGAGCCAGGTATGGATAGCAGTGACCTCATACAGGGAGGGAGACCTGAACAGCCAGAGCTTGTGGGTTGTGTCCTCTGTGAAGGCCCAGAAGGCAGCTCAGCAAAGCTGTGGCTGATGTCCTGCAGGGAAGGGCCCACCCGCATGCAGCCCTGGGCACGGGGGCTTCAGGGAGCCTTCAGGCCTTGTTTCTCTACGTGACTTGGCACCTGGATCCCAGGACACCCCTCTAGACCAGATCTGTGACTTTCTAGCTTGAGTTTCACGACAGAGCACCCAAGGCCCCCCTCTTTGCCGGCATTTCGGCGCTGTGCTTTGGAAGGACTCCAGGCCAGCAGTGAAGGGCTCTTTGATAATATCTGACGGGCGGGTAAGAATTTTGGGCAGCAGCCAAGGTACACATTGCCTGTAATCGTTAACTCGGTCTGTAAACAGTTCAAACGGCACTGAAGAGGCCGTCAGTTATTACATTAGAGAGAAGCCTTTCATGTGCCCGCGCAGGAGCCGGAGCCGCGCAGCGCCGGCCCCTGCAGAGCAGCTCTGGCTGTAGGGCTGCAGCACGGCCTGGCTGTGCAGCGGGTGCTGTGCTGAGCGCCTGACCTTCAAACCCTCAGCGCTGCAGCAATAACTAAATCATTATTTTCCTTTTGTTCTGCACCTGGCTCGGCAGTGGAGCCCAGCGAGATAGGGGGGGAAGGGATCAAGCAACGCTCCCCCCGGCGCCAGCCAGGAAGGTTCAGCAGGGCTGGCTTCTCCACCCCAAACCCATCTCCTGCCTGCAGCTTTTCCCTGGTGAGAACAGCTCCATATGCAATCCTAGCAAACGTTTCACTCATGAATGGATAAAACTTCCCTGGACCATTCCTGATTTCTCCAGAAATGGCCACAGTGCTGGTTCAGGGCCACATCAGGGTCTTGACATTTCCAGGCAACAGCTTCATCTTGCTGAGCTTCATCTTCAGGAGAGTTTTAGAGAATTTCCCAGTCCACATCAACCTCTGGGAGAGCCCTTTGGTCTCCTTCCAGGAGCAGTCCAGCCTTCCTGGAGATGTGATGCTTCAGAAGTTGTTGCTTAATTTGCCCCAAAAGGATTTTTCTTGTCAGTCTTTGCTCTTCTAGATCTGCTTTCTCCTTTCTAGAAGATCAAGAATTCTCTTTCTGGCATCAGTTGTCAAGGTTTTAACTTTGAAACCCACTGTGAAAAGCTGGTGGTTGAGGAAAAGTACCCTCAGTGGCTGCAGTAAAGTGATCTGCGCTCAGGTGAGTCTCTGTATGTGGCCCATCACTGCTTTCAGGGTCAGAGCTGTCTAAGGCATTTCATGGAGCAGTTGTGGGAGTCCTCATGTGTTTGTGCCACCCCTGAGCTGGTCCCAAGGAACCTCTATGCTTGGAGAGATGAGAGAGCTGCTAGCACAGCTTGGGCTTTGCCAGTGCTTCGAGAGCTGCAGAGGGACAAGACGTGTGAGTTCTGTGGGACAGCTTTAACCCCCCAGCCACTGCCAGCACAGTATACAGAGGGTCTTGTTAAGAGGGTATTCAAGATGGCGCGAGAGCGGGGACAGACTGGGCCCTCCAAGGTGTGTGAGGTGAGCAGGTCAGCCTGGGTTGGATGCTCTCCATGGAATTTGGAATCCAGACTGTCTGCAGAGTGCTTGAGGCAGAGGAGCATGAGCTGTTTTCCTGTGACTTGGGCCAGCTTGCCTTTACTTTCATTTAATGCTGTGAGTCAGGGCTGACCAGACTCTTTTTGCCTTTGATACTCCAACATGGATGTGTGGAGCAGACAAAGACAGTTTAACCAGACATTGTTATGGAACTTTGCCAGAGGTTTCCTTGCCGGTCTATACAATTCTCATGGTGACTGAGCCAACAGAAGTGACACTTGCTTCCGTCATGTGGGACTTCTCTGTCCACAGGAGAGCAAACTTCAGCAGAGCTGTCAGTGAGGGACATTTGAGAGTTTTCTCCAGCCCCATGGGAATCATTTAGGTTGGAAAAGCCCTCCAGGGCCATCAAGTCCAGCCTGTGCCTGATCCCCATCTTGTCTGCAGCCCAGGGCACCGAGTGCCAAGTCCAGTCCTTCCTGGGGCCCCTCCAGGGATGGGGACGCCACCATCTCCCTGGCCAGCCCCTGCCAAGGCCTGATCACCCTTTCCAGGACAAAATTCCTCCTGATATCCAACCTGACCTTCCCCTGGCACAGTTTGAGGCCATTTCCTCTTGTCCTGTCCCTTGTTCCCTGGGAGCAGAGCCTGACCCCCACCTGTTTCTGAAGTCCTTTCAGGGAGTTGCAGAGAGCAACAGAAAAGATCCAGACTTCACCTAAACCGTCTAATCCTGCACATGTGATAAACAAATAAACATCTCTCCTGGGTTCAGCACTGTTCCTTGTTGCTCACCAGCTTGGTAATGAAAAGAAGAGGAAAACGTAGTCATTTCTTGATTAGGGACTGATTTGTTGTATCAAGCCCTCAGGCCCTGCTGACCCTTGACTCGAGCCAAGGTAGTGAAGCTCATGAGCACAGGTAAAGGCACGAGCATGGGAAGTATTGCACTGGCACCTTGTAGGTCCTTTGTCTCCTCTCCCACCTCTAGCCATTCCTTCAGGGGACTGGGATGGTTGTCTGAGCTGTTTGCATGTTGAGGTAGGACCTGAGTCTCTCTAAGAATAATGCATCTGTTATCAGAGAATGTGTTTGTCTGTGATTCACATGTGGGGTAAGGTGTATTTGCTGTTATAACAGCTTTTGAAACTTTATGCAGGTAAATTAAAAAGCCCCATATCCTGATGGCTGAGCTTTATGCCCAGGAGTCATGCAAGTGGCAATTTTTCCTTGGGCCTCTTGAAAAACTCTGCTCTTCTTTTCCTTTTCCAACCAGCCATTTCCATCTTCTTTGTGGCTAAAATCCACTTCATATCCCTGCCTCGTACCTCCTCATCTTCCCATGTCCTTCTAGCAGTGTCGCACAGCACTTTACAGCTTTGCTGTCACTGTGTTTCAGCCTTCTGGTGGCATCTCCTGTGCCTGTGGTCATGTCCTGTCATTCTTGCTGCTGTTTCTGTGAGTAGAGTGGAATGGTCTTGGGATAAGAGTGGCTTCTGTTCAGCTGGTAAAGCTGGAGAGTTCAGGTAAACTGGGAAAAGCCTTTATTACAGCAGTAAAGACATTCACACGGTATTATTCACAGAGTCACAGAATCACTGAGATTGGAAAAGACCTTGAGGAGCATCGAGTCCAACCTATGACCAATCCTCACCTTGTCACCCAGCCCAGAGCACCGAGTACCATTTCTTGGACACCTCCAGGGGTGGGAACTCCACCACTTCCGTGGGCAGCCCCTTCCAATACCTGACATGAAGAAATTCTTAGANGTTCCTGGACCCCTTCACGGAACCCCCAATAAAGACTTCGTGGAAAAGCTCCGGACAGCGTCTTCTCGTCACTTTTCCCCTGGGCTAGCAAAGCGACTACCTGGCAAGAGCTGATTAATCACCAAAGAGCTGAACCGCCTGATAGCCTCAGGCTGATTGCCAGGATAGTTCGCGGCCAGGCTCGTCTGCCGAAGCAGGACGAAAGCCGCTCCTTAGGACCGGAGACTGGGAACCCTCGCTATCCGGACGATCTAAAACGGCACCGGGGGTCTTGTCTGCCACCCAGGCTGGCCACCCGGGCAGGGCAGGCAGCTCCCCTGGTTCTAACCGTTTTAAAACCTGTAGCTGTTTCCTCTTGTACTGTCACTTGTCTGGGAGAGGAATCTGATCCCCATCTGGTTCCAACCTCTTATCAGGTTGAGCTTTGGGGCAGGCTGGGAGAGGAGGATCTAGTGACTGGGTTGTCCCAATAGGGCAGTGTTGCTGTCAGGAGCATTCTGCAGAGACTGAGAGGTGCACATGGCCTATTCCATCCCAGCTGTGCACGGTTGCTGGAGGTGTCCCTGGTACCAGCACTCTGACACTCAGGACTCTGACACCTCTGGGAGATGCACTCTGCAGGGTGCATATCTGGCTTTTAGAGCTGAGACATCCTCCCTGCTCCTTCCCCCAGGAATCAGTCTCAGGTGCCCCTGTTTCCATCTCCTCACAGACCCAGTAGAGGATCTTGTCGTGGTAGGAGATCACTTCCACTTGCTTTTTGAAGCCTACAAAAGAATATAAACCTTACTTAGCTCAGAAGCTCACTGACAGAATTCCAGCAGGGAAGAGATGACTGGAGCTAGACATATCCACAAATCCAGGAATATTCATATCTTGCCTCAGGAACTCATGCTGAGTGACATAACGCAGGTGGATGAAGCCAGCAGGGCAGTGGGCAGTGGGTGTCTCCCAAAGCAGCATGGATGTGGCACCATGTGGTGCCATTGTGGTGCTGTAGGCCCCTGGCTCATCCTCTCACTGCTGCTCTGGCTGTAGTTCATCTGTTCACAGCTTTTCCGCAAGGTATTTCATCCACTTGAGGCTGTGGCACCAGTGGCATGTGGAGAATGGTCCTGGCATGAGCTGTCCTGGACAAATCCTTGCTATTCTGGACAAAATCCTTGCACTCTTTTCCTGGCCCTGCATGCATGAGCATTCCCTCAAGGTCTTGCATGGTATTCCACCTGTTGGAATACTGGTGAGAGGAGGGGAAGGAGAACTGGTGCTGGGACACAGCCAGAAGTCACAGTACTGTCCCACAGATAAGGAAGCAGCTGGCTCTGCTGGTGTTCTGGGAGCAGATGCTCTCCTGGCTCCCTGGCACACTGACCATGAATCGTAGCTGTATTCTGGAGTTTGGTTCCTAGATAAAATATTCATGGCAAAAGTCTTCTAGTGGGGAGGTGAGTGTGCAGCCCATGGTGCTGCCTGGTGAGTGCAGAACCCCATGTGTGCAGTTCCCTTGCAGCCCCAAAATGTGCAGAGCACAGGCAAATCCCGAGGATGCTCCTCTGCAGCCCCCTTATTGCAGCAGGCTGTGCCCACAGCCAACACTGGTGTCCCCACCTTTGCATTTAACGGCTCTTCCTGGTGTTTTGATCTGTGAATTGTTCATATCTTTAATGAGTTTCTGTAGCTTTAACATATCCCACCCATACTAAGCTAAAGAATTCTTGTTCACTTAATCACTTGTACAGAAATCTCTGTTTAAGATGGAGTGAGCAGGACTCCTTGTAATAGTCAAAATGTTGACAGGCTGTGGCTTTATCTAGTGGATTTTAATTTTTAATTTGTTTTTTACAGTAATGCCTGTTTGCTTTTTGACTACTTTGGGTGATTCAACAACAGTTTCCATAAAACTCCCTGCAGTAACTCCAGGCTCTTTCCTGTTCATTAACGGTTCACCTAGAGCTCATTTCTGTGTAAAATACTTGAATATATCTTTTCACATTAGCATTTTTTAATCTATTTTATCACTCCATCACTGAGTATCGTGAGATCGTTTGCTAGACAGTTTTAATATTTACCAACTTGGATTTTTATGTGTTACTGAAGAACTTGATCGTTTCACCATCCCTCTCATTTTCCATGTGGTTTGTGAATATTTGGACAACACAGTTTGCCTTGGGACTGTCCTGGTGAGTTCATTGTAATGGCTGCCCCACTTTCTTCTCATTTTAGTTCTGAAGATCATTCAGTCATGGAATAGTTTGGAATGGAAAGGACTTTAAAGCCCATCTCATCCCACCCCCTGCCCTGGGCAGGGACATCTTAGGGTGCTCCAAGCCCTGTCCAGCCTGCCCTTGGGCACTGCCAGGGATCCAGGGGCAGCCACAGCTGCTCTGGGCACCCTGTGCCAGGGCCTCACACCCTCACAGGGAACAATTCCTTCTCAATATCCCATCTACCCCTGCCCTCAGGCAGTGGAAGCCATTCCCACTTGTACTGTTGCTCCAGGCCCATGTCCAAAGTCCTTCTCCCTGGGCAGTACTGCACAATATTCCATCATCTTCCATAGCCTTGACCTTGCAGAGGAAGAGGAGAGAAGACACCAGGGTCGGGCATTCATGGAACTGCTTTTAGTCCCACACTCACTGATTGCTTTGAGGAGCCCTGTGGTTCTGTGAACCAGCCCTTTCCTTTTCCAAAACTCTTGTTAGTTCTTCCCTTCTCTTCATTAGCCTGTTTTTTAACCTGGCTTTTCTTTTGGCAGGGAGGTCAGGATTAACAATGTGCCGTTCCCTGCATTGGTCTCAACTTCTTCAAATGTATTTTGGTATTTGCTTCCTGCAGTTTTTCTGGGATTGTGGTCAATGTAGTGAAGAGTTCAGTCCAGGGTTTTTGTCAAGCCCTTTGGTGAACACTCTCCTGTCCTGTTCTCTTCCTGTCCTTTCGATACCAATCCTATGGATTGGTTATAACATTTCTCCTGCCACTTCAGATCAGATCAAATTTTGATTCCTCCCCCAGAGAAAACTGAGGACTTTCTCCAAGTCCTTTTTCAGCCCTTGTCCCTCAGGACAAGGTGAACAGAAAGAGGAACAGAAACGTTTAAAAGTTCCTTGGGGCAGAAAAAAAAAGAAAGCATAAATAATCTCTTTTCCATGGGCATGGTTGATTCAGTGAGAATTAATAGGCTCAGGCTGGAGCAAAACTGACTCCAGTTAGGCACTGGACTACACTTTCTGGTGTGGAGGAGAAGGGAGTCCTGGAGTGGGTAAAGAGTCCTCCTTTTTGGAGGTTCTGAAAACAGGTTAAGCAAGTGTCTCTGAGGAATGTTTTAGATCTGGCTGATCCTGCCTTCAGGCAGCAAAGTAGGCTAGATGACCTCTCAGGGTCACCTTTTTTCCTCCTGTTTTCTACATGACATTCCCAAGTGGGAATTGGGCACCTCACTGTGCCTGATTCCCCAGGACCTTTCCCCATATTTCTGCTGCTCAATGCAACCTGTGAGTGACTCTGGGAGGTGTGAAGGTAGTGGGACTGGTGAGAATAAAGTGGGAAAGATGGGAAGGAGGAGTTAAAAAAGTGAAATTCAGTATTTTAGGAGTGGCACTGTGGACAGAAAAGGTAGAAAATAAAGAGAAACCATAAGGTAAGGAAACAAGAAACCAAAAAGGTGATAGCATGAAGATAGGGATAAGGAGGAGCTCTGTGTCTTCTCTGAAGGTGTGACAGGAGGGATGTGGTGACAGAGACAGATGGAGTGACAAAGTCAGGGGTCACAGGTTGACAGTGTCTTACAAGGGCCAGGGTGTGGATGGAGCTGCAGGGCTCAATCACCTAAGAGTGGGTCCAAACCCAGCCTATCACTGGGATCCTGGGAGCACAGAGCCAGGGAGGGATTGTCCTGGGAGAGCAGCAGTGTGATTTCCACCAGGGAACCCCAGCTGGAACAGCACTGTGGGTTCCAGTATC
Source organism: Bombycilla garrulus (assembly GCA_013400315.1). Classification (NCBI taxonomy): domain Eukaryota; kingdom Metazoa; phylum Chordata; class Aves; order Passeriformes; family Bombycillidae; genus Bombycilla; species Bombycilla garrulus. Next base: position 371,425 of record VXBU01017426.1, on the reverse strand, counting down.
ATAACCCCTGAGGTCCCTCTTGCTGACTGGGAGCCCCTGGGAGCTGGGAGTGCTGGAACAGGAGTGTGGTAGTATTTAGGCAGCATGTATGAAACCTCTCTGATTTTCGGTATGAACATACCCCCTTCTCTCCAGCAATGGGATTTTGTTGTCTCCTAGATCAGATAAAGGTTTGTAAGGAGCCATGGCCATGTGGCTGTGCCAGTAGGTGCTGCTGAGGTGCCCAGCCCAGCAGAGAGGAGGATGCCCTGCCTGGGAGTCCATCTGCAGCCACAGACCCAGAAGGGAGCAAGGAATCCTGACTCTGCAGCCACAGCCACACATGGAGCACGAGTCCTCTGCATCGAGGAGTCTCATAATATTTGTTTTTCCACATCATCCTTAGATTATTTTCGAGTCTGCTCTTGTCATATGAGCACATGTGCAGCCAGGATCCCTCACTCATAATGCCAGGGACAGGGCAGTAGGAATGCCAAGAAATGCTGTTGAAGGATGTAGAAAATAAGAGCCATGTTTTGCTGCTGTGCTGCTTCTAGAGGAGTTGCCTGTACAGCAACAAACAGGAGAAGAAGCTGAGGGGAGGAGAGGGAAGAGATCTCTGAAGCGGAGACAAGTGGAGTATGTGGCTGTGGTGGATTATGCCTGTGTTCCCACCCCAGGAATGCCCCTGAGCTGCCCCTGGGCATTGCAGGGTGCTGAGAAGGCTCCTGGGCTCAGCCTCCAGCCTGATTCGTGTCTGTGAGGGACCCGACAGAATAATGAAGGGCCACTACACTGCCTCAGCTCCATGGACAGCTGCCCACGTGGGAAGGGTCTCAGGTGCAGGGACCAGCATTCCTCAGCAGGTCTTCTCCAGATTTATCATCTGGGTCTTGCTCCAGAGCAGCTGCCAGCATTTTCTGTATGCTCCCCATGTACATTTGGAGCTGCAGCAGCTTGGTCCATTGCTCATATTCCTGGTGTTTATTATTAATCATGGAATCATAGAGTGGCCTGAGTTGGAACAGACCTTAAAGATCATCTTGTTTCACCCCCTGCCACGGGCAGGGACACCTTCCACTATCCCAGATTGCTCCAAGCCCCATCCAGCCTGGCCTTGGACACTTCCAGGGATCCAGGGGCAGCCACAGCTTTTCAGGGCACCCTGTGCCAGGGCCTCACCACCCTAATGCTGGGATCAGGCCCAGCAATCCTGGTCACAGGAGAGGCTGCTCCGATCTCAGTGCATGGGACTGTCACTGCCTCGTGAGTGTCACAGCCAGGGTTAGACACAGCTCCAAGGTCCTTCCCAGCTCCCCCAGGCTCCAGGAGCAGCCTGGAGAAGGCTCAGGTGGGGACCGTTCTGGGTGAATCCAGCAGGATCACAGGCACTTGGATGCTGTGTTGGTGTTGCTCAAGGCAGCACCGATCAATGCTCCAAGGGAGCAGGGGCTTTTTGGGAGCTTCCCTGACTGCTCCAAGCCATAACAGATCCAGTTGCTTCCCTGAAAACCTGGATTTCTAGAGTTTGTGGTGGTTGGCTTGGTACAATTGCACTCTATCTGATGTCCTGAAGTCTAAATTGTAACATCCCAGAATGGTTTGGGTTGGATGGGACCTTAAAGATCATCCAGTTGTCCCCACTGCTATGGGCAGGGACACCTTCCACTAGACCAGTGTTTTGACAAAAGGATACAAACTTTTATTTTAAAATATTTCAAATTTCACTGAACTCCTTTGCTTTTACTTTGATTTTAAGCAGTTCCAGACATGATTAGGAGTCAGATACAAACTCACAGCCACAGACATTTGCACTAGACAAATGTTAGAACTAGTTGATCTCCATGCTGTCATCTTAGGATTTGATGATTTTAACTTACTTTCATGGTTTTTTTAGGCCTTGCTCTTGTTTTGATGCCCAAGACTTGGTGCTACCAAAAGGAGCTCTGTGGCTTTATGGTGCCTCCCAACTCTGCAGCGCTGGGTGTTTGTGGATGTGGGATTGGTGCTGGGTTGTATCACTTCACGGGCAGCAAAAAGCCCCTGTGTCGCTGCCAGCAGCATTCCTGGCCCTTTTCTGATGGGTATTACCCTGAGATTGAGGGGAATGTCTGCCAGACACCTTCCTGGGAAGCCCAGTGCCAGGAGGATCAGTGGGGCGCAGCTGGAGGGTATAGAACTGTGGTCTCCAGCTCCACAGAGTCCAGCCAGGCTCTGTGGCAGCTGTGGTGGTTGGAGTGGCTGGGGTGACACCCAGCTTGGGCAGTGACTGTTCTTTAGTCTCATTCAAAGCCTCACTGGCTCGGGCAGAGCCATGAGATGTAGCAATGTTACGGTGACCCACAGCAACAGGGGGTCCTACACCTCTGGGCAGGTCCAGAGGGTTTGCAGGGTGGGCTTGAGCCCTCTTTGCAGTTCTGAGCCCCAGGATCTGAGTTTCCCCTTGCTTTTGTCCTGCAGTCCCACCCGCTATCCCTGTGCAACACCAGCGAGGATGAACACACAGAATCAGGATTCATCACCATCGTCAAACTGGAACAGCCGGATCGTGATCCCAACCCCTGCCTGTCCCTGGCCAACAAGGTAAGTGCAAAAATGCCTGAAATGGCATCAGCCTGGGAAGTGAAACTTGTGGTGCAGCAAAGAAAAGGGCAGGAGGAGGCAGCAAGGTAGGAAAGAGCTGTTGGGAAATGGAGAAAAGGACAAGGACAGAGCAGGGTCCTTGGCAGAAGGTGTCCTTTGGGAAGATGCTGTACCAGCCATCCCAAACACCCATCCCTTGACCTTTTGGACTGCCTGACTTTGTAAACAGTGTGGAATTCCCCCTAGCCTGGCAGCTCTGGGATGCTCAGACTTTACCCAACATCCCCCACTCTTTGTTGCCCGGCAGCCTTGTGCCCCTCATGTTTTACAGCCTCATGTTGCTCCCTGGTCTGTGAGGAGATCTGTGTTTCTCTGTGTTGTCTGGCCTGTAAGAAAAAATGGACACAGAAAACATCTTCTGTGGCTGTTTCCAAAAATAAAGGTATAATACTTCACTGGATGAGGCATGAGAAGAGTCAGTGCTGGGCAGTGAGATAAATGCTGACCAGCTGAACTAGTGGTGGGTCATGACTTGTTAACAGTTCAGGCCCTGGGAGATCTGGGAGGTCTTTGGATCAGGCACCTCAGTGAAATAGCATTTCCTGTACCTAAAACTGAGGTCACTGGTCCAATTCTCTAGTAATAAGGAAGTTAGGTAGGAACAAGGGTCATTTTAAACCCTAAAATCTTTGTGGCTCTGATTAAGTTGCACGGATAAGGAGGACATTGGCTTTTTCTTTTGATTGTCTCTCTACCAAATGTTGGGCTATTTTCATGCTTGTACAAGTGTTGTACAAGCATGAAAACCCCCTTGGTCAGCTCTTCTTGGCTTTACCTGGATTGCCTTCAGGTGATTCCACTCTGTTGCCTTTTTCCTGCTGGTGGTGACATGGTGGGGGTGGGGACAGGATCATTTTCCATGTTCCCTGCAGCTCAGCCGAAGAAAGCAGGCAAAACTTGCCTGCTTGTGCTCCTGCACAGCAGGGTTTTTTCACAAAGGCTGTGGCATCAAAAGCAAGGAAAGGGATGTGATGCCATGCTAAATTTGCCATCCCAGGGCTGGTTTCCCCTGTCTGCACGGGCAGCCAGGCAGCAGTACCTATCCCTTCCTGGATTGCCCAGTCCAGATTTGCTCTGGAGCTGGTGCCAGCTGTTGGCATGAGCCAGTGTGATGGAGTTGTCAACTTGCTGCCAGTTCCCCCGCAGCTGGAAAATGGCCTGGGCCCATCTGGGTTGCTTGTGACAGACATGAGGAAAAGGGCTGGTGCCTCCAGCTCTCCCATGTACATCTAGACGTGCCTGTCACACGACAGTGGTGCCAGGATGCCCCAGGATGTTTGATCAGTGCAGGTGCTGTGGAGGATCGTGTACAGGAGGACGAAGCAGCTGCATCTTCTATTTCAGAACCTTAAAAGGTTTCAAAACTTAGGCCATGTTGGATGGGGCTTGGAGCAGTCTGGTCTGGTGGAAGGTGTCCCTGGCCGTAATAGCGAGTGGAATGAGATGAGCTTTAAGGTCCCTTCCAGCCCAAACCATTCTGGGATTCTAACTGTTTCGCTAGTTTTGTCTTTCGTCTTTGAGACTCTGATCACAGCACTGGAAGTACCAGTGTGTTACCGAGTCCAAGGATCAGCTGAGGAAGGGGAGACAAGACATGGTGCATTGCTGCACTCCGCTCATCCACCTTGATCCCTTCTCCAGGACCCCTAAATCCCCCAAAGCAAACAAACCCTCAGTTCACCTGGTAGACTGAGTTCACTGGCCATCAGTCATCACTACTCTGTTAGCTAGATCCAGCACTTGGTTTTGACATCCAGCTATACATGACAGCAGTTGCCATCCTGTAGGTGTTCCTGCTCTAATATCTCACCAAGGGAGGTTCACAGTTTTTCTGCCACAAACAGGAGTCGTTTAGCCATGAAACGGAGCAGATGCTCCTTAAGCTGGCCACATCCCTGGGTCCTGCCTTATATCATGGATCCTCCACCCTTTGCAATTCCTATATGTCTGCTTCTCCATCCTCTTGAAGCCTCTGCCAAGCTCCCTCGCTCCAGCATCCTACAGATCAGAGAATCACAAAACAGTTGGGACTGGAGGGAACCTTAAAAGATCATCTCATTCTAAGCTGCTGCCATGGGCAGGGATGCTGAGGTCTTTTCCTCAAAATCCCAGGACCACACTCCTCTTCTGGAGCAAGGGTGTAGCTGTGGGATGTGGCTGGTGCTGGCTGGAGCAGGAGCCTCGTTTACCTGGCAAGTGTGTCTTGGGGCAGAGCTTTGCATGTGGAATTGCAGGGCTGTATCAATGATGATAAAAATAGCCATGTGCAGAGTGTTATCACAACCTCTGCTTCAGCTGTCACCCAGCCAAGCCCTACATACAGCCTTGGCCAGCCCAGCACGAGGAGAACTCTACCAACCACCTAAGGCACTTCCCTGCTTCCTAAATTCTATCACTGCTTCAGCATCCAGAGCTAAAACCAGAAGGGGAGGCATGAGAGGAGAGGAAGGCATGGAAAAGACTTCTGGAATCAATTCAAAGTGATTTTATTTTTCTTTCTGATCATAATTTGTAAATTTTTGGGGGGCTTTTATTTATTTTGGAGTGAACCAGTGATTGCAAGTCTGGTTGACAGACTGCTGAGATCTCCAAAATCATCCTTTAAATACCTATTTGCACCAGAAGTGTTTCAGTCCTCAAAGAAGGAGCTCAGCTGTGCCATGTGGCTGAAGAGATATGGTGCAAAGACAGCAAACACTGAGAAAATTATTGTATCAAGCAGGCTGTGAAAGGCTTGAACAGAATTACAAAATATCTTGAGTTGGAAAGGAACCCCAAGGATCATCCAGTTCAGCCCCTTGGCCCTGCACAGACAGCCCAGCAATCGTGCCCTGTGCATCCCTGGGAGCGGTGCCCAAATGCTCCTGGAGCTCTGGCAGCTTCGGGGCCGTGCCCATTCCCTGGGGAGCCGTGGCAGTGGCCAGCACCCTCTGGACAAACCTCTTCCTGATATCCACCATAAGCGTCCATGGCACAGCTCCAGCTCTTCCCTGGGCCCTGTTCCTGGTCACCAAAAGTTATGTTCTTTGCAACAGGAGTCAGAAAGATGTTGGGAAAAGTCACTTGTCCAGTCTCAGTTGTTCATTGCCCCATAGTCAGTGTCTTTATGAGGATAAAATCTTTGTCGAGGTGTTTCTTGTTCATCAAAGCCTGACTATCAGATGGAATTCACTCCCTGAAAGTCCTCTTCCTGTGAAAGTGCTGGCAGACACTGAGGTTCCTTCAATCCCAGGCAGGACCTCAGTCTCTGATCCCTGTTCGGAGTCTTAATCCCACTTTTCCAGGTTCCCTATGAGTGTCAAATCCTATCAGCAGCTCAGAGCCTTCATCTCTGCCTGTTCCCAGTTATCTGCAGCTCCATTCCTATCCCTGTACCCCGACCCAGGCCCCCACTGCTCCTTGCTGAGGTGACCCAGGAGCAGGGATGGAGCTGATGCTGCTTGGCTGTGCCGGGAATGCCTCATCCCTTGGCCCGGCTGGCTCCCTGTGCCTGACAGTGCAGCTGGGAGGGGGACAGAGCTCCGTGGCCCCCATCCGGGGTCTGGCAATGCTGCTCCTGTTTGCTCAGGCACTCGGGACGCGCAGAACAAAGGGCTCCACCTGAGCAACCGCAGCCCAGCCCAGCCTTCTGCTCCCAGCTCCTGGGGTTGCCTCTGCCTGCCCGGAGGGCTCATGGGGCTGCCTGGGGGGAGGTGGGTGACCCGTGAGGTCCTGGCTGGTTTCCTCGCCAGGGTGGTATTTGTGCCCAGCTGGGTGGGTCTCTGAGCTGTCCCTCCTCACTGAGAAAGCCATTGAACTGCTAATCCTAGAGCAGACCTGCAGCCCTGGCTCCACCTGAGCTTCTCCCTGATGAGCGGGGGAACCCGGGAGTTTGGGAGTCAGGACCTCTGACAGCCCTGGTGGTGCAAGCACCTGGCATGCAGACGACTGGGGAATGGTTAGGTTTGTATATTGCTGTGACTTCAATGCCACCAACTAGTTCACCTCCACAACTTTGGGAAGAAACCACCCGTGAGCCGGAGGGCTCTGGCAAGAGCGGGCACTGCAGCCTAACACAAGCTCAAGGGCCAAGGTGGGAACGGTTTCCTCAGTCCAAGCAGGTGCTTCTTTCTCCTGGGAAGAGCCCAGGAGGCAGACACGGATCCAATGGCAGGTGTGGACACAAGTTACTGTACAGAATGTCCACTGAAGCTTCTGTTGTTTTGGATAGGCAAAGCTGGCAGGGGAGCGTGGAGCCCGTGCGATCCTTTTCGACATCACCGATGATGAAAGTGCTGCTGATCAGGTACAGACCCCAGTGATAACCTCAGCTAAAACACAATGCTCTTGTCCCATCCTGAAATGTGCTCAGGGCAGGACCCCCCAGCCACCAGGGCAGGTGCAGCCCCCAGCCACCAGTGGGAGGTCCCAGGAGGATGCCGGTGTTGGGTGTTGACTCTTACCCCCCACAGACACCCTCCATGGCACATCCATGCTCTTAAAAGACATTGTCTGGTCAATCAGACTTTTCTGCAAGGAGCTGGATGCTTCCTCTTGGGAAGTTATAAATTTCCCCATCCCATCTAGTCCAGACAGCCCAGTGTACTTCAGGAAGGGTAATTTCTCAAGTTTTCAAGCCAAAGTCACAGCCTCCTGCTTTGCTGTAGGTGCAGGTTTAACCTTGGTTTAGGCATCTTCAAAGGTCCCTTTTCCCCGGCACTGTTGTCATCTCTGGAAGGGAATCAATTCCCCATATAGATAATCCAAGGATATGAAAAACATCCAGGTTTAGGTAGGGAACAGACAGGGGAGCTGGTGCCTGACCTCATCCAAACTCTGAGCTGACTCCTTGCTGTATCCATCCCTCGTGGCTCTTTCTTGCACTTACAGCTTAAGTACTGGTGCCAGAGAAACGCAGCAGCAAATGCAGGTCCATGAGGTGATGCCGAGGTTGCTTAGATCCCAGTCTCTGATCTGAGCCTTGGCTCCCACTTTTCCAGCTTTCCCATTTGGTACACAGCCAAGAGTATCAAATCCTATCAACAACTCAGAGCCTTCGGCCTTGCCTCCACGGTCTTCCTGACCATTTGCATCTCCATTCACATCTCCATCCCTGTCCACCAGCCTTTGGATTCCCCCAGGTATCCTCCCAGGGTGTGGGAAGGGGTTACTGGGTCTGATGGCCACCCTGATCCAGGTCAGCCTAGAGGAGAGCAAGCTTGGACACAGCCTGTAGCAGGCTGCCTGGACCACAGTGGAAAACTGCCATTGTGACCAGGAGCAAGCAGAATGTCCTTAGGGAGAAGAGGAACTGGATGGGTCCAGAGCAGAGGAAGCATTTCTGTGGTGAAGGCAGTACTCGGCAGTGCTGTTGGCACTTCCACAGAGAAGAGAAGGGACCAAGAGCTTTTGCACAGGGGCTTGAAAGGGGCTCAAGAGACACCAAGCAATGGCCGGTTGTGCATGAGGAATCACCAGCAGAGAAAATGAAGAAATCCATGCTGGAAAATTGGCAAAAGAGGAGCTTCCATCTCATTCATCATAGAGGGATAGTGTAAACTTGGGGGAGCAGTCTCTGAAGTGTTGCAAGAAGCATCATGAGGAATGGACGTACCTGGGGGACTGGGATCATCCTTGTTTCAGGCTGCTCTGAATCAGCCCTCACTGTGTTTGTTTCTTTGCAGCTGAGGAAGCCCAGAGGTCTGAGCCAGCCCGTGGTCCTGATCAGGGGCCATGATGCTGAGCTCCTCATGGGTGTCGTGAACAAGAACAGAGAGGCCCACGTGAAGATAGAGGTCAAGGAGCCACCAGCTTGGGTGAGAGATAAATGATTCTTGCTGCCTCCTATATCCTCCCTTCCAACCTGCTGGGCTTTCCCAGAGAGTCTGAGCTTTCCTCCTCAGGGATGGAGATCACGGCCTGTTGCAGGAGTTGTCTGTAGCATTCAGACCTGCTGCAAGTAAAGGCTTGAAAGCACTTTCAGCTTATTTAGTTTCTTTTGCTTTAACGTCATGAGTGAGGCAAGGGGACTCTCTGTCTCTTCAAGTAAGACTAAGCCTTGATTTTCTCACCTTGTGCTACTTTAGACCACAGTCTCAAGGGAGCTGAGATTCTGCAAGACAGAGATATTCCATTCTTGTATGGGCGTGCAGAAAAGGACTGAACCATTATTTCTTTTACCTCTAAAGAGCAAAGAGGAGGAGTTTGGCCAAGGATGATAATTCCCAAGGCTGAAGGTCCAGAAAAGATGGAGATTCCCCTAACCTCTAACTCTCACCAAGAGTAATTTCCACACAAGTAATTTCTGTCCTGTTTTATCCAACAGCCAGACTACGATGTGTGGATTCTTCTCACAGTGGTCAGCACTGTGGTCGTCATCATTTTGATTTTTGTTGTCCGCACAAAGTGCCAGGTGAACAGGACTCAGGTAGGAATCTCATGGAGCAGACAGGAATACAGGAAAAGCAGGAACAGACAGCTTTTGGGAGGGGAAATGGGCAAATAGTGACAGGAGAGGGAGAACAGTTTTAAACTAAGAGGAGAGATTTAGATAAGATGTGGGAAGAAATTCTTCCCTGTGAGGGGAGGCCCTGGCACAGGTTGCCCCAGAGAAGCTGTGGCTGCCCCTGGATCTCTGGAAGTGTCCAAGGCTTGGAGCAACCTGGGATAGTGGGAGGTGTCCCTGCCCATGGCAGAGGAGTGGAATAAAATGAGCTTTAAGGTCCCTTCTAATCCAAACCATTCCAAGATGGTGTGTGATTGTGTGATTTATTATTCTTAATAGAAATTAACAAATTCAATAATCGTCTTCCCAGAGTCAGATGTATTTCCATATTTGAGACTGTCCTATAGAGAGACAATCCTTTGAGGATAAAAAATTCTGCAGTGCTGAGTGATTTCAATGTCTAGGGCCAGATGTCTCCTGCTGGTGACAAAACTCTGGCTGAGTCAGCTTAGACAGAAAGTCACCCCTACAGATGAGTATTGTCCCCATATTTCTGATAATCACATTTTGAATGCGGGAGGGCAGAGTAAGGCTGAATACCTCCTCAAGCCCCATCTGTCTCCTCAGGACTCAGTGCAGCAGCAGACCCTGCAGGCCATCGGGCAATTGGCCACACGTCTCTACCAGCCACGGTCGCGGCCGGCCCTGCGGTGGGACTCGGCCAGCAGCTGCAGCTCCACCCCAGTCTGTGCCATCTGCCTCGAGGAGTTCAGCGAGGGGCAGGTAGGGTTTGGCAGGGCTGCGGCACTCACGACTCTGGCTTCCCAGGTCGGGGGGTCAGCAGTGGGAGCTGAGCATGGCAGTAGCCAGAGGCCTATGAGATGCTTCCTTCTGAACTCCTGAGTGCTAGAAAGGGACTGCATCCATGGAGGTGTGCCTGCCTCGGGGCAATAAAGCCTCTAATGAAGTCATGTCTCCAGGCAGGTCTCCAGCTGTGGTTGTGGGATTAAATGCCCATGTTGAAATACAGTAAAATTTGGTTTGCTGCTCCAGGGCACCCAGCCTGAAGTCTCCCTATTCCCAAGGGCTTTCACCTCTCTGGATGTTCACAGAGCAGAGCCGGAGGTGCTCCACAGCCTCCTCCATGCACAGCTGGGCTGCAGATCCCTCAGTCTTAGACATCTGTCTGTCCTTCAAGGCTCATTTTCATCAAGAAGGACCCATCCAGGTCTTAGAACATGGTTCTCCTTGCTCATCCTCCTCCTCTCCACTTCCTTCTAGGAGCTGCGGATCATCTCGTGCTCCCATGAGTTCCATCGGGGTTGTGTTGACCCTTGGCTGCAGCAACACCACACGTGTCCACTTTGCATGTTCAATATTCTTGGTAGGGCTCAGACATGGCATTTCCTGGCTGGGAACAGGGTTGGGTGCAGGATTATGCCCAGGAGCTCCACTTACTCTTGCGAGATGGATCAGCAGGTCCTCATGTCCCTGTGCACGGAATGGACAGGGAGTGGAGTCCCTTATGCATGGAGAGGAGTCCCTTGCCTGTGAGCCCACCAGGGTACAGCAAGGTGCTGGGCTTGGGCTGAGACCTTCGCCAAGAGGAGGGATTCCAGTCCTGGGACCTGTGGGGAAGGGAAGGTGGAATCTGGGGTTCACAGAAGCAGGGAGAGTGCTGAGTGTGCAGGACCATCAGGGTGATTCGTTGGTGACGTTGAGGAGTTGCAGAGTACAGGTGGGATGTGGGGCTATGATGGGAGGGCAGTGGAGCATCAGTGCCGAGGTTGCTGCAGCTGGGCTGTGGAGCATGTACTGGATACTCCCTTCTTTCTCCACAGCCAGAGACTCTGGGGACCAGGCCATGGCTGCCAGCTCCAGGCTGGTCCCTCAGGACATGGAGCCTGGGCGGCGACTCCACCTTTTCCGCCAGCATCCAGGACATGCCCTTTACCACCTCCCTCCCTCTGCATATCCTCAGAGGAACCTCAGGAGCTTTCCCCCAGAGCCAGCCCACGGCAACCCCTTCTTCCACTCTCCAGAGCTCTCCCGGCTGGATTTTGGCACCATCCACTACATGCCCTACAGACCAGCCACCTCCCTGCTGGCCTGCAGCCATGTGGCCCCACTAGCCCCAGGCTTGCTGGGGCAGCAGCACCCCAACCCCTCTGCATGCGGGCAGGTGCTGGCACCCCACAGGACATGTCCCCTTCAGCCTCAGCCCCCCTGTCTGGTGCCCAAGGCAGCCCTGGCACCGAAGCAGCACCGTGCACCTGCCCTGCGCCGAGGGCTTGGCCACGGGCACCAGCACAACAGCAGTGGCTCTGGCGAGAGCTATCTCACGGAGCACAGCGGCTACCTGGCCGATGGGCCGGGCAGCGACTCCAGCTCGGGGCCCTGCCACGGCTCCTCCAGTGACTCCATGCTGAACTGCACAGACATCAGCCTGCAGGGCATCCATGGCAGCTGCTCCACCTTCCGCAGCTCTCTCAGCAGCGACTACGATCCCTTCGTGTACTGCAGCTCTGAGGGTCCCACCAGGGACCATGGCCAGGAGCAGCTGCGGCTGCCCAGGGAGAGGCGGCCCCAGTCCTTGGATCTGATGGTGCCCGGGGGGGCTGCTCTGGCCAAGCCCCAGGTGCTCAGCCACGTCCACTACCACCAGCACCAGCACCACCACTACAGGCGGGATGCAGAGTGTCCCCCTGGGCGGGCCGGGCAGGGGCCGGGGCCACGCAAATCCCGGTACTCTGGGGCCAAGGTTGCCTTCCACGGTGCTCGGACACAAAAGAGGACTGAGAAAAGCCATCACTCTCAGCAGCCTCTGGAGAGCAGTGCCGTGCTGCAGGAAGCGGCTCCAGCAGGACAACCATCCTGCCCCCAGGAAGGCCAGGAGCCCCCTCACGCCCTCTCCACTTCCCCGAACAGATTGGACTTCAGCGTAGATGCCAGCAGACAATTGGGAGCAGCTGGCACACCCCCTGTCCCGCTGCCCCGCAGACACAGCTTACAGAACAGACATCACCGAAGGAAAAGAAAGTGTCCCCTGGAGCCTGACCCCGCTCTCCTGCCCAAGGACTCAGCTGAGCCCGGAGCCTGTGACACTCGCCTTCCTCCCGGCCATCCTGCTGGCTACCACTGCTCTCCCGAAGCCCAGCCCCTAATCCCAAGCGCTCCCCTGCCCAGCAGCTCCCGGCCGCTCTGGAAGTGTTTAGTGCCACAGTCCAGCTCTGAGCTGAGGAAGCAGGAGGAGGGATTGTCAGGATGGGAGAGACACGGCTCACTTCCTGCAGATTTCTCAGGGACAGGCACCCCCAGACACAGTCTGAGTGTCCGCCTTCACTGCCCATCTCAACAGGGTCGTCAGGGTAAGTCTGGCCTTTGCCCCTCCTGGCAGCGAGCAGTTGAATGAGGGGGGGTTTGCTGAAGGAACTCCAGCTGCCAGAACACCTGGTACCTTCCTGATGGGTTTTCCTACAGGAGCACTGACTGCAGGAGCATTCCAGAGCTCACCTGTGAGAGTGATGGCCTGAATGATGAGCAAGTGTGTTAAAGAGTGCACCAAACCCTGAAATACTGCAACTGAGAAATAAGGTGGCTGATTTTAATTAAACATCTCTAGCAGCTGGAATATTTCCAAAAGGAAGGGGTGGGACCATGTTTTTCAGTGTCCTTGCACCAGTCTGAGTATCTTACTGGCAGAGTCGTTATCATTAAGGCTTTTTGGGCTTCAGTTGTTTTAGCCAAGCCCAACTAACTGGAATCAGTGAGAAAGGAAGTGTGTGTGGCCTGGGGTAGTAGAACAGACTAATTGAGTTGCTGGATTTGCACATCCCTTATTTTTCACCTGCCTGTGTTGCGTGGGAGTTGCTTTTTAGTGTCTTTTGGAAATCAGATGTAATTAAAGTTTGGCCCTCTGCCTAACTGCTGCATGTCTCTCACAAAGAGAGGGAAAATGCCTTTGAGACGAGTGTCTTTGAAAGAACCTGAGTTTAGCTCCCAGGTCTTGCTGTCTCAGGTCCTCTGAAGGCAGCAACTTGCAAGTCAACAGGGGCAGGTGCTGGCTGGGAGCAGAGCCTGGCTCCCTTCCTCGCCCTGCCACTGACTCATTGCAGGTCCTCAGGCAAATCCTTTTGATTTAGGTACCAAACACAGATCTGGCTGTCTAATTTCTGTTAAAACACTGGCCTTAAACTCGTGACTCACTGTGCCCATTGTGCCACAGAGATAATAACTTCCTTCCAGTGCTTGTCTATCCAGCCCCACCCCATGCCCAGGCTCCCGGTGCTGCAGAGGCAGCGGCGTAGGGGAGGCTGGATGGGCACGGTTCTGGCTCCCCGCAGCCTTCTGGCCTCCCAGACTCCCAGGAGCAAATATTTCTCCCAGGTGCAGAAGTGCCTGACACTGCAGATAGGTGATAGGGAGGTTCTTCCAAGGCCTGGAGGGATGCTGGTGTTTGGAGAGATAAGGAGGCATTAGGGCAGAGATGCCTGTGGTTGCAGGGAGCTCTGAGTGCCGATGCCTTCCCAGGGTACCCCACATGGAGAGAGCCCTCCTGGCTCAGGGTAGGCTGCTCAGGCTTGCTTTGGAGCTCCCAAATGAACCTGGGAGGGCTCCAAGAGCAGGAGTCTGTGCACCTAACGCAGGATGCTAGGTATTGCAAGGTCAGTGCTGGGATGCTTCTGTCTCTTCAGAAATGGACCCAGTGGCCCCAGTCTGTGCCCACCTCCTGATGACCCTCTGACCTCCACCGAGAGCCAGTGCCGGCTGCTTTGCCAAGCACAGCAAGCCTTCTTTCTCTCTTCCCTCCCCATTCCAGCAGATAGAAGGACCAGTGTATCTGAAAGTGCTGTGAATCTGTCTGCTTATTGCAGTAGCTTCTGTGGATGCTTTCAGGGCCAGCCAGAGAGTCAGAATTCCTTTGCAAGACTGAGAGACAACATAGATTCAGGATTTAACTTTATTAAGAGCAGAGGACAGAGCACAGAGCTTGTGCAGGGCTTGTGCAGAAGCGCTACCAAGCTGAAAACATTGGTTGACATAACACAACCTCTGAGTTATAATTGGTTCTTTATCTTGGGAAAGGTATAAATCAATAGAGAAAAAGTAAAAAAGAGCAAAGAACAACCTCAATAGATAGTCCCATGCAAGCAGGACACAAACACAGAGAAGGAGACCAAGGAAAAATATATCTCTGCCTCCAGATAAATGGTATAAGACTAAAAATATAAGCGGATGAATTAGAAAGCCCAGCTTTAAATTAAAGTTTTGACATAAACTTTTCAGAAACCCAGTTTAAAACAAAAGCAAACAGTGGGACCCTGTAATTCCTGGGTGAAATTACAGAGGAGAAGCATGTGTCTCTTCTGGTGGCATGGGAGAGACACTGCATTAAGGAGAGTGTAAAGTCCAGTGATGAGTGACACAAAAATCCCCAATTGCCCCCAAGGAGAAGGAGAGTGGCGTTAGGGTTATAACACTGCGGCAGCACAGGCTGCAAAGAGGAGCCTACATAGACAGGAGAGTCTTATGAGAATATTGCTAAAATAAGCAGTCAGAACATGCTTTTGGGCACAGGGATCATTTACAGCCCCAGAAAAGGGCTGGTAAAGCAGCAGGGCAGGGAGGGCACTCAGTAACTGCTCTTCCAAAGCCAGGGTGTGGCTGGAGAAGGAAATCAGAATAGAGCTGGATGCCAAGTGAAGTGCAGAGCCATGGAGAGACAAGCCAGGAAATATTTCTGTGAACAGCTTGTGTAAAACAGACTGTTAATGCAATCATTTTTAGCTCCGTCAGAAGGAAGAAGGCTGCCTGGGGTTCTTCATATCTAGGGAGTAACATGCGTCTGAGGGATGTTCAGGGGCTGTAAGTGCAGAGCAGAAGAGCAAATTGCCTTTATTGCATTAGTGATCACCAGGGGAGTGCTCAGGGAGGTTCTCAACTGCCACAGCTCCGTTCAGGGCAAGGGGGGCAGGATCCCTCACAGATCACATCACTGGTTTAAGCACTTCTGAAATACAGTGGAGAGTAACAAATTGCTAGGGCTCAAGCACACAGCTGTAAATCCTGAATGTGGACTGCAATCTCTTATCCATGTCCCAAGCCAGGAGGAAGAGCTGAGGGCAATATCAGCTGGAAATAGCTGAAGCCACAGAACGATGAGCCTGACTTTCCAGCCAAGCAAACTGTTAAAAATTCAAATACAGGGTCTGACTTGTAGGCACATGGATGAATGCGAAAACCAGGGGAGGATGCAACCCAATTTTTGTAGAGAGAGATAGCACCTGGAAGATCTTTTAAGGGAAGGAAGCTCTGAAAGGATAAAAGGGAAGCTGCTCTCTCAGGTAAATAACTCACTGAAAAAGGATACAAGAGTGCAGATCGGACTTAATGGAGGTGAATTACTCAGAGAAGGAGAAAAGTGGAGTTCTCCAACTGTTTGAACTGTCCAGCAAGCTCATAAATATCTTTGACAAGGAGAGGAGATAGCAAAGAGTGTAACATATAAAATCCTTCAGGATGTCAATATTAAAACTGGATACCAAGTCTTACAGGAGGATCTCCTGCTGCTCAGCTGTTGGGTGAGAGAGTGGTGGATGAAATCCCCTGTAAGTATCACAAAATGCCACACACAAGCAGAGCCACTTTAAGTAAAAATCACATTATTGTTATCATTATTGTTGTTATTATTATCATCATCATTATCATTAGCTGGCTAGGAACTATGTGGGACAAGCAGAAAGTACCTTTATGCAGCTGTGTAAGCCTGTGGTGATCTCACAGCTCCTGATCACCAAAAAGGGTGGAAAAAGAAAGGGAAATCAGGCTTGGAAGAAGGGCAGAAAGGTATCTGGTACAATCCCAGCGATGGGTTTTTCTGAGAAAATAAAAAGAATTAGTGAGACTTTCATGTGGGAAAAAAGGTGATTAGCAGAGGATATGAAAGAGAGGATATGAAATTAGGAGAGCAGGGGAGAAGGCAGATAAGAGAGTACTTAGAACAAAGTAGTTGATGGCATCAAACAGGAGCCAGAAGCTTTAAAACACCTGAAAGGCAACAAATGGTGCGTAGTGAAACTGGTGCTGGTTGCCCAGGGATGTAGATGCCAGAAGTAAAATGGTTTTGAGAGCCTAGATCAAGAGGCAGCTAATGCAGAGATGCAAATCCACCCTCTGGCTCAGGAAGTTCCTAAACCAGGGCTTCCAGAAGTTGCTGGTGCTCCTGTGGGATGCAGCACCCTCCAGGTGTGTGCTTACCTTGACCAGCTGCCAAGTGAGGCTGAATCTTGGTCCACAGCCCCTGGAGAAACTCCACTTGTGCGGGCAGTGCCATGCACTGGCATCACGGGGAATAACGCTGTGGATGATCCCAAAGAGCCTTGCATGATCTTGGAGTTTATGCCTCTTCCTTGAGCACTTCCATAGCCGTTCTTGGTGGGCTTTGCATAAAGTGCATCCCTGACTCTTCTGTTGCCTGGGAGAGACCACACCTGGGAGTTGTGTCCCTGGAGAATCAATCCTGGAGCGATGCTGATGGATCCTCTTAAGGGAAGACAGACAACTGATGGTGAATTCCAGCTGGATGGCTTAACTGCCCCACCACAACCTGAAAGCGTCCCAGAACAGCCACATTACTGCAGCACAGCCTGATGAAATATCTTGATTTCTCTCCCTGGGAAATCTCACCTCCTGCAGTGCTCTTGACATCCTCCCCCTCTCCTCCCTCCTGCTCATCCGAGTCCCTTTCATGTCACATCTTTGATCTCTACTAGGGAAGGGGAAAGGGATTAGAGGGTAGAAGAAGATCATCCTTAAAACCTAACACCCAAAGAACATGATTTATGTGGTGTCACCAAGGTGTGCTCCATGTTGTAGCCCTGCCATGGCCAGTCCAGCAGCCGAGGTTCTCACACCTCTCACAGTTCATGATCTTTTCTTGATCTTTCCCCACAAGCAGAGGATATTTTTGCAGGCACAGCTTTCAGAAAATATTTTAGTAATGCTGTTTGAGACTGAAGGCATGTGAATACAGAGGGCTTGAAGCCGGACAGTCTTTTTGGGTTGTGCATAAGCTGGTGACAAGGGAAGCAGTTGAAAATGGCTTATTCCACGTATTTATGACTCAAGTCACAAATGCAAGATACGCTCAAACTCCGTCTTTAGTTACTATGGCCATGCTTGCACACGTGTACACATATAATTCCATGTACATTCATTTTTCCACATTAATTAGCTATGCTTTTCCAAGCAGAATCTTGTTTTCTTCCCGTATATTTAATTTTCAAGGTTCTGCTCCTACAGCTGGTGATATATAACTTACAAGAATTTGTTGTGACTATTCTGAAAAGTTGTTTTAAATTGCCTTCGATGAATCTCTAAGTGGGTATTTATCTTCTTTCATCTTAGAAACATTCAGGGAAAGGGAAATAGGAAAAATAATGCCTGTATGCTTTTGCTGGGCAATGCTGACCTTGTGTAAGAGTTCTGGGCAGGCTTGAGAGACATCTGGGAAGGGACCGTGGTGTGTGTGACAACAGGCAGTGACTTAGAGAGAAAGGGACTGTCTGGAGCAGAAACTCAGGTGCACCTTTTTAGGCAGCCCTTTTGTTGGATGGTTCCAAGTAAAGTGCTCAGCACCTGCCTGTCAATAATTCTCCAGGCAGAAGGGGCTGGGGAAGAGCCTGGGCCTGAGCTGGGCTCAGAAGCAATTTGTGCAACTTCTCGAACACTGTGGAACATGTGTCATTCCTGTCTTGCATCACTGCTCTCTGCTCTTATTACCTGCAGTTTCTGTTGCCCCTTGGCTCTGTGAGATATGAATTTGTGCTATTTTCTGTTCCTAATATTTTTTGAATCAGCTGTACAGATTTTCACAAAGAGCAAACATCAGAAAACCTCAAAAGCAAACACCCAGTAGTGATGTGAATGCTGGGGTGCCCTTAGCCTGCCTCTTCTGAAATATGTAAGGAGTAGCCTGATGTCTTAGGATTTTATTGTACTTCACCTTAGAGGAATAAACTGGCTGGGAGGTGGCTGAAAAACTGTGACAAACTTTGTAGTATCATGCAATATCCTGAATTGGAATGGACCCACAAGGATCGTCCAGTCCCTAGCCTTGCCCAGGACACCCCAACAATCCCACCCTGTGCCTGTGAGTGTTGTCCAAATGCTCCTGGAGCTCTGGCAGCCTTGGGACTGGGTCCGTTCCTTGGTGAGCCTGTTTCAGTTGCTTAGTGGCTTTTTTAGTAGCTTTCACTTAGTGGTTTTTCCTGCAGCATCTGTTCTCTGGATTGCAGGGTCAAGGCCCCAGCAGTTGCAGAGACTGGGAATGTTCAGCCAGGTGTAGCTGACACTTTTCTTCTTTTCTTTGAATGCAGGATCTGAAGAGGAGATCCAGGATGTCCATGAACACTCAGTTTAATAAAACTGGCACATTTGCTTGCTGGGAGCTGGAGTGGATACAGATGTTGATGGAGCTGCTCACATCTGGCTCTGCCCAGCCCTGCCCTGCTGAGACATGGACTGCCAAGGGCAATGGGTCACTCGTGGTCTCCTGGCACGTCCCCACGCCCCAACAGTACACAAACAGAGCCCTGCTCTCCGGGCGTTGTCTCCTCTGAAGGCACAAGCAGCCCCTCGTCATCCCACGGCATCGCCCTGAGCTGGGCAGGGCTCCCAGGGAGACCTCACCGAGTGAGTGCAAGCTGCTATTTTGACGTGTTCATGCCACCGAAGGTTTCGCTAAACACTGCAAAAATAAACAAGCCTTCGAGACCAAAAGCTGCAGAAATTACTTTCTGTGGCCTGGTAGCTCCTGACTTCATTTCCTCACTTAGGTCAAAAGCCAGATTTCTTCAATTAACTTTTCCATGCTTATTTCAGACACAGGAACAAGCTATTCTCCATCTCACCGCTCACAGGGCTGCCCTGCAAGGTGCTGCTTCTGACTTCAGTGGAAACCAAGGGTTCTCACCATCTTTGGTCACCTCAGTGTCCCTCAGCTGAAGCCGTCTCTGCCACTGGCTCTGTTTGCCAGCAGCAGGAGAGGGGAAGACATAGGGACATCAGCATTTCTGGGAAGGAGCTGGGTCAGACTCTTTCCATTGCAAAGAATCCGCCCTCTCATCTGGCAATGTGAACAAGTCTCTCATTCACCCTGTAACTCTTCCACTACCCTCAAATAGCTGTCATGGCTGGCCAGCCTTGTTAAAAACATATTTCAAACATATCTCAAATGTCCTCATCACAGGAATCATGGAAAATCCTGGAGTTCATGTGGCTCCTGCTTCTCTCCTTCCTCTCATTGCCCCAAAACACCACAAAAATTCCCAGAAAAAGCCTCCATAATAAATGCAGAGCAGACCCCTATCCATCACCCAGCCTTAGCTTCATATTCTGAGAGTCCTGAAACCCTTCAAAAGGATTTTTATGTCTTTTCCAACATTTTGATGTTTCAGGGAGAAAACTTGAGAAATCATCAGGCTCTGGTTTATTATGTTCCCCCTCCCCCCCATTTCTGAATATTTTGGGTTTTTCTGAATGTCACTAGTTCTTATTTCCTACATCTCCCAATTTGCAGACATTCAAGCAAAATAAAACCTGCCAGATTCAAAACATAGAGAACCCATGCAGCTTTCAAACAGCAGAGAATTCTTGTCAAGTTCATTGCCCTAAATGATCAGTGAGGTTAAAGAATGCCAGATTCCCATGTGAAGTGCACATTTCTGTGGCACCAAGTGCTTTGAAGCACAAGGAAGCATTGGTGAGGATACAACACTGGAGCTGAAGATAACTCCTAACAATTTGAAACTTGATGTAGGGACAGACTTTCCCATCTGCTCAGTAAAGCTTCCCTTGTCTTCCTTTGAAGTAGCAGCTTCTCAAGAGAGTGGTCTTGTGATGCAGTCGCAGTTCAGGATAATCCTCTGCCTTCTTTGTTGGTGGGAAAGTTTTATACAGGGTTTGCTGCCCTTAATCCTCGAAAAAAACATCTTTGTCCCAACTGCTAATCAGTCCCTGATAATCAAGTGATCAGCCAATAGCACTGTTTTAAACCCAACATTATTCTATTGTAGTGCTCATTCCTTGTTGCCTGTGATCAGGCCCCTGTGGGACCTTTCAGTCTAGAGAAGAGCTGAATTTCCTTCATCAAAGAAGTCAGTAGAATTACATGTAGACCTTTCCAGGCTCTTGCTTGCCCTACAGTGCAAGCAGAAGACACAAGCTCAGAAGTTTTCTCCTGTTCAGGGAAGTCAGTCTTAAAACCAGAGGAAAAATACAAAAGCAGGTCTAGATTCACCCCATTCAGCTTCTTGTGCTCGTAGTCCGTGGCTTGTCTGAACCAGCTCCCCACATCCTTGACCATCCTGAAGGGCTCAGAGGCTTAACAGAGGGGAGAGTCATGAAGTCGGGGTGCTCCCACTGTCTTTTTTAGGAGTCAGGAAGGCAGAGAGCCCCCAGGGATGCATTTCATTGCTCAAATGAACAAATGCAGCTCTGAAGTCCTCTCTTTCCCTCCTTATCCCTAACAAAAGAGGAGATTCATTAACTTGTGAGCCACAAGCTTCTTTGGAAACTGGTTAGCACTCGTGTACCCTGTCTACTCCCCACTGCAGTATTACCAGGCTGCCAAGGCAGTGCCTGTTACCAAATGTATCCCTTTCTTGACCTTAAGCTGATGCTCCTGTTCATGTAGAAAATGCTGGAGTGCACGTCTGCCTCAGTGGGGGCTTAGGGGGAGGAGAGGGAGGAACTTTCTGGGAACTTGGGTTTGAAAGATCCTCTTCAGTAGATGGATGACTATCCTTGGCTGCCTGAGAGGGAAAAAACAGTATCTGAGAAAACAGGGAATGGTTTCTCACAATTCTTTACCTCTGACTTCCGAGTGATGCTTTTGAGTGCTTGGTGGCTGTGGGCTCCACCATGGAATTTCTCCAGCACGCCTGCAGTGACACAGAACTAATTTTCTTTCTTTGCATCCAAAATCACAGCCGAAAACTGATGAAAGCCAGAGCATCCCAAGCTCCCTCTGTTCTGAACTGAAGACTCAGCCCTTCACCGGGGACCTCCTTCCCATGAACTCCCACCCCCTGAATTGGGCATATGGTCAGGCTGGCTGGAAATCTCCCCTCCTGCCCAAATCCTTCAGGATCCTTTGGAAATGTGAATATCAGTTCATTTTGTTGTTGCTTTTTGTTTCGTTTGGGTTTTTTTGCTGAGTCTGTCCTGGCTCTCGGGGCTTGGGAATTAGTTATGACCCAGGAAAAAAGACCACACAAAAAAAAAAAAAAAAAGAAAAAAAAAAAAAGGAATACTTTTATATATATGCCGAACTGTATTTATGTCCGATAAACACAAAGATGTGTGAATATGCTGATGTGCTCAGAAATATATTTATTTACTAATATATTTATCCATGTACCCGTCTGCAGCCTGCGTTTGTTCTTTGTGCGTGGGGCTGCGCTGGAGGAGGAGCCCGCGAAGAGGGACCTCCGGCCCGGCCGCGACAGAGCCCCGCCGCGCCCGCGCGGGCCTGGGGCGGGCTCATTCCCGTTCCCGGGGCGGGTCCAGGGCTGGGGCGGGCTCGTTTCCGTTCCCGTTCCCGTTCCCGGGGCGGGGCCGGGGCCGCCGCGCAGTCGTAGAATGGGCCTGGGACAGCGATGGCAGCGATCTCGCTGGAGACCGTCCCCAAGGACCAGCGGCACCTGCGCGCCTGCCTGCTCTGCTCCCTCGTCAAGGTGGGACCGGGAAGGGGACAGGGACAGGGGCCGGCACAGGGATTGCTCCCCTCTGGCCCCGGGCCTTCCCCCGCCCGGCTTAAGCCTTGAAGCCCCTACCGGGCCCTACTCCCTGGCCCCGGCATTCCCTGGCCCCGGCATTCCCTGGCCCGGACCCCCCACCTCGGCCCGGACCTCCCCGCTCTGGCCTTGGCCCTTCCCTGCCCCGGCTCTATTCCCTCTCGGCCCCGGCCTGAGCCTTTCTGCCCTTCCCGGTACTTTCCCCGCCCGTTTTGGCCCTCCTTTTCCCGACCCGGGCCCGCCTCCCCGGCCTGGACCTTCTCGGTCTTTCCTCCGCCTGGTCTGTCCCTCCGACCCCGGCCCGGCCTCCCCGCTCCTTCTACGGCTCTTCCCCGCCTGGGCCTCTCTCCCTCCCTTACTTTCTGAAGCCTTTGGGCGCGGAAGCGTCCGCCCTGGCCCTGAACCTGCTTCCAGGGCTCCCTCCCTTTTCCCGGCCCCGCGGCTTACCGGCTCCCAGCTGGTCTTGGTCCCGGTCCTTGACACCCGTGCCCCCTTAGACCATCGATCAGTTCGAGTACGATGGCTGTGATAACTGCGAGACGTATCTGCAGATGAAGGGCAACCGCGAGATGGTCTATGACTGCACCAGCTCCTCCTTTGATGGGTGAGTGGGGCTGGGTCCGGCCACTGTCTCCAGGAGCCTGGGGACACTGAAGTGGCACTGTGGGGTCACCCAGCCAGATGTCCCGCCACTGACATCCCTCCCACAGGATCATCACCATGATGAGCCCTGAGGACAGCTGGGTCTCCAAGTGGCAGCGGATCAGTGAGTAATTTGGGAGCTGGAAATCCCTTCTCTGCAAACTCTTCTTGGGAGCAGTGAGAGCTGCTGGTTGGGCTGTGGAAGGGGTTCTGCCCCCCAGTGAGGGAACATCTGAACCGGTTCTCACCTGGCTGCTCCAGGTGGGATAACTCAGGGTTTTCTTTCCTGCAGGTACCTTCAAGCCAGGTGTCTATGCAGTGTCCGTGACCGGCCGCCTGCCCCAAGGTACCTGTGTGATGGAGTCAGGGTTTGGGGCACATGGAACATGCCATATGGGTGATGGGATCAGCCAGATGTGACAGGATCAGCCCAGTATGATGGGATCAGCTAAGATGTCTTCGAGGAGGTGCTGGACTGGAGAGGGAGTTTCAGGGTTGAGCATTGCACCTGCCAGAAGTTTATATTGTAAACTGCTAACTAAAGCCTGGCTATCAGAGGGATAAACTCGGATTAATGAGTGATTCTAGAAAGTGAGCACATCTGAAACCATTCAGCTACAGGAAAACATTGAATTTTCTGTCCATAGAAAAGGTTTTGAAGGATGCGGTGCTGTTGTGGCAGTCCCAATGTGCATGCCTCTCCTCCTGCACTAAGGGCTTGTGCCATGGTGGAGTTCTGTTTATAAATGGAGTGGAATATGCAGAGGATTTGCTTTATCTCTGGAATGCAGAAAGGGCATACTGAGTCCTGCCAGTATGTATCCCCAGAGTAGACCCCTAACCCAGGAGTGACTTCCAAACCCCTGGGGTGAAAGCTATGCCTGTGTCTGGAATCCCAGGTTCCTTATTTCTGACTGATCTTGCATTGGGAAAGAGCTGGAAACATCATGAGGCAGGAAGCTGAGGCCTTCTGACACAGCCCAGGCACAACTGAAATACCCAGGGTTAGGGTTTAAATGGGATATCAGGGAAAGGCTCTTCCCCCAGAGGATGGCGAGGCACTCCACTGGCTCCCCAGGGAATGGGCACAGCCCCAAGGCTGGCAGAGCTCCAGGAGCATTTGTGCAACGCTCCCAGGGATGCACAAGGTGGGATTGTTGGGGTGTCTGTGCAGGGCCAGGACCTAGACTCCCATGATCCTTGTGCGTCCCTCCCTTCCAACTTGGAATATTCCATGATTCTGTGAAACAGTGATGATTGTCTAGTTCTACATGACAGAACCACCAGATGTTCCCAGGGCTCCTCATTCCAGGAGAAGACTGAAATGCATTTGTCTCCTTCCTGCAGGGATCGTCCGAGAGCTGAAAAGCCGTGGCGTGGCCTACAAGTCTCGGGACACAGCCATAAAAACCTGAAGAGCCCGGAGATCCCAGTGCTGCGTGGAAGAGGCAGTGGGCACTCCTCTAAAATCTCTGAGTTTTATCCTGTAGGGAAGTGGGACTCAGAGTGTGGTGGCTCAGCTCCCCTCACTCAGTACTTCCAGACTCCGTCACATCACAGACCACAGGCATTTATCTCAGCCTTGGCGGGGGGGAGGGTGTGAGTAGAGCTGGGAAAGGGTGTTTAATCATTGTGCCCAAGCTTTTTTATAATTGGTGTGGGAAAGAGGGGATTTGGGAAATAGCTGAGTACATTGTTCAATAAAACCCACTGCCTGGTCGGGGCTGAGTCCAGCTGTCACTCTGTCACTGGTTTCAGCACTGCAGGGTGGTGAGGTGGAGGGGCTCACACTCACCGCCCTGCCTGTGCCACACTGTCCAGAGCCTATGCCTGTCACTGCTTGTGCCATGGGCCACATTCCTGCCTCGAGGGGGAGATCCTGCCCTGGCTGTGCTGGGCGTCCTTCCCTGTGGCAAACCTGCAGCTCCCAGCTGCATGGAGCAGGTATGGTGATGGCCAGTGCATCCTGCTGAGGTGATTACATGGAGGTTATGGAGCACTGGGCCTGCAGGTCCTGTACAAGGAATGCGGTAGCAGGACGGAGCTTCCAGGACCATCCACTGGCTGTTGCTGGGCTCCAGGGCAGGCAGAGCAGGACAAGCCCATTGCTGGTGTGGTTGGGAGGCAGCACCAGGCCTTGCACAGGGGAGGGGGGGGGACAAGCAGGGATGGAAACACCCACCCAGCCTCCTATTCTGGGGATCTGACTGTTACAAGTGTCAGCTTAGTGTTGTTATTCCTGAGGGATTTGGCCTCCTTAGTTAATGGCTCTTCCTTATTTTATTTCAGTTCAGCAGCAGCCGCCAATCAAGAAGAGCTAAGTCTTCAATCAGTAGCTCTGTGAAATAGCTTTTTCTTATATTTTTTTCCCTGAGATAATCCTGGAGCGGGAAAGCTCAAGTTTTGTTTTCTAGAGACAAATAGTGGAAAACAAGTAGAAACTGAAAATTGCACTTGTTCTGGGATGAGAGTGGCCACAGCACAGGGAATTCAGGACTGGCAGAGGATTGACACTGTCAGGAGTGCACAGGCAATGCCCTCTCTGCACTGCTCTGATTTGTAGAGCTGGCCATGAGAAATGAGTCCCAGGTGCCCCAGGTCAGACAGAGCATGGCCTCCTGTGGAGATCTGGAACAGATGTGTGGTGGGAGAAGCCTGGAGCACAGGGGGAAGGTGCCTTAAGCCATCTTTTTTGCATGAGCCCTTGCAGATGTGATGCTGAAGTAATGAGTATTTTCTCAGTGCAGACCAGGGCCAAGTCAAGTCCTTGCTGGGCTCTGAGCTCCAGCAAACAGCTCCGGATGCAGATCACCTTTTGTGGGAAGAGCACGTCAGCCCCTGGTCTGGGGGTTGGACTCTCCTCTTGGGTAGACAGAGCAGCAGGTTCGGTTCTGCAGTCAAAAGGGGGAGTTGACCATGAATTTCACACATCCTTGGTGTAATCAAAGCCCTTGAGTTGCCTGGTGAATCATCCTTCAGGCTTGCTGGGTTGCAGTCTGGGAAGGATATGGACCTTGTTAGTTCCTAGTAGGTCAGGCATATGGAACAGAGGTGTGACTGTCCCAGCAGCCCAGAGCCTGCAGGATGCTCAGGTTTAGGCATTATAGGCATGGACCTCTGAGCTCTGGAGGGAAATTTTGGCCCAGGTGTGCCATGAGCAGCACAGGGTGACCTGGAATCCCCCCAGATGCATTCATCTCCTGTGGAATGGTCTAGGAAAGCTGCAGCCAGGGCTGTCTGGGCACGTTCAGGATGGAAGGGGACAAGGAGAATGAAGCAGGTGGCTCTTTATCCAGCTGACTGGAGATGGGTTTGGCAAGCAAGGGTTTCACTCCGGCCAGGCTGGGAGGATGCTGGATGACAGTTCCACCCACTACAGTGCTCAGCTCGGGAAGCCTCATGCTGGCAGGACCACGGGGTGGCAGCACGGTCTTGTGCTGGGGCTGGGGAACTGAGGCACAAGCTCCATTTTCCATGTTTCACTGCACCTTTCAATACAGCTGCCTTCCCCTGGCTGCAAGAAATGGCTATGCTGGAGCTGCACCAGGGCTGGAGCCACATCAGGACCCAAGACCCTTGTCCCTGGCCTATGATGCAGAGGAGGTGACAAGAGGGCTCTGCACAGGATCCTGAGAAGGAAGGGCTTGTTTGGCTGGGATTGCTGTGGGGCTGAGGCTCCATGGTTCTCATCTCCTTTCCTGAGAAGTTGCAGTCCCTGCTCAGGGTTGGGAACTTTGCTTAGGAAATTGTTCCCAGGGAGCAGTGTCCACTGTAACTGTGCCTTTCAGGGAAACTGAGGGGGTTTGGAAACCCTGCAGAGACCTCACCACTTGCTAGAAGCCCAAGTGCTCCAGTATATGTAGAGTTAAGACTCGCAGGAGCTGCAGTGCAGGTGCAAAGGAGCCACCCCAGTGAGGAAAACGAAGGTGGTGGTCCTTGAAAGCTGCATTTCCTGTGCCTGCAGCACTTCCAAGAATGCGGTGCCTCTCACCAGGCTGGACCCTGAACCCCTTCCCTGCGAGTTCCCTCACCCACCCATGCCAGGCCCGCATCCCACGCAGCGCGGCCCCAGTGATCCTCTACTCCCACAAGGCTCCCAAAAGCAGCTCTTCAGGGAGACTCCAGCCCCAGAGCCGTCTGGGGTTTGTACCAGCAGAAAAGCAAACGATGCAGAGCTTTATTTGCTGCAAAAAGTAGGGCAGGGAGCTCTCACATTGAAGAAACTGGAGGAAAAATGTGCGGCAGCAGCTGGAGTGGGAATCGTGAGGGAAAAGCATCAGCGGGCTGGGAGCTGAAATACGAGTCAAGACGGCTCCTCCCCCTGCACCAAATGACGCTCAAATATTTCAGCCAGGCCCAAAAATGCTGCAGGTTTGGCACCCCGAGCAGCCTGGCAGCTCTAGGCAATGGGGCCAGGGCAGCCCCGGCAGCGGGGGCAGGAAACACGAGCCAGTGGATTTTCGTGCGGGTTTTGAGAACCGATACCCCGGCTCTCCCTGCGAATGAAAAAAGCTACTTTCCAAACCGCAGAGCCCTCGGTGCCTCTGCAGAGGCAGCTGCCGGGAAATGCCTGTCCCCACCTGCGCGGGCCCCTCCAGCGTTACTCGGGGAGGGAGGCCTGCCCACAGCCGGGTCAGAGCGGCCCTTGGCCTCTCACTTTGGCCACCCGGGCTTCAGGTGAAGGGGGTCGTCTATGAGAGCACGCTGGACCCTGCCCAGGGGGCCAAGGCAGGGTGATCCCCCCCCTCCCCATTCTGCCCCAGGGCTGCTCTGTGCCTGGTACATTGAGCTGCTACCAGCACTGGCAGCAGCATCATGGAATCATGGAATGGCTTGGGTTAGAAGGGACTTCAAAGACCATCTAGTTCCCTACCTTGCCATAGGCAGAGACATCTTCTGCTGTCCCAGGTTTTTCAAGCCCTGTTCAGCCTGGCTTTGGACACATCCAAGGATCCAGGGGCAGCCACAGCTTGTCTGGTGACCCTGTGCCAGGGCCTCCCCACCCTCACAGGGAAGAATTCCTTCCCAATATCCTATCTAACACAGGCCATTGTAAATTGTCGCTCTCCTTCTTGTCTGTAATTTCCCTTCAGCTACTGGAAGGCCACAATCAGGTCACCCTGAAGCTTCTTTTTGCATGCTGAACAATACCAATTATCTCAGCCTTTCCTGACAGAAGAGGTGCTCCTACTCCCTGATAATCATTCCTGCTTCACCCTAAATCCACTTTCACCTGCTTCACTGGCTCCCAGTGTGGAGTTGGACTTTCCCAGGTGCCTTTTGGCCACCTGTGTGCCTGGGGGAACTGGTAACCTCAGGGATGTGGAAACCCTTGGGGACAGGTGGTAGGGATGGGAGAAAAGCCCCAAACAAACCCCAGCTTAAGACTTTTCCTTGGAAACTAGCTGAGGACACTTTGGCAGATGGAGGTAATGGGGAAGATGACCTGAGTTGTCCTGGCACCTGGAGTGAAATGCTGCTGTAGTGAGGATGGGGCATGCCAGGAATGAGTGCCACATCCTGCCTGTCACCTCTGTGTCAGGGCACATGGGCAGAAGCCACTGAGGTCCCTGTGTCTGACAACACAGACACAGGAGGGGAGAGGGCCCAGGGTCAGATCTGAGCAGCAGCAGGAGGGGGGCAGGTTTTTTTGGGGGGGAGGGGGGTGGGGCAAGAGCTCTCAAAGCATGGCAGGAACAGGGCCTAGCTGTCACATGCCCATCTCCAGGGATTCCTGGTGCACTGGGATTGAAGCAGGTGGGCAAGGAACTGGGATGTGCTCCCTGCTCAGGGGATCTGCGATGAAACAGGGAGCTCCCGGATGCATGATGGGTCCTCTGGGTGCTTTCCCCTAGGAACTGCAGTGGAAAGAGGAGGGTCTGCTTTGTCAAGTGGAGAGACCAGGGAGCCTCTGACAGAGGCCTGCAAAGGGCACCTGGAAGTGGAACATCCACCCCTTGTGAGCTCTAGGCAGTCTGCAAAGAGCCCTAAAATGCTTCATGGTGGATACCTCCAAACTCACAGGTGTGCCCACAGAGTTAGGGTTCTGGACTCTGGTAGCGGGTCCCAACCCTCCTCTAGACAGAGAACTTTCACCTCCCTGGTCTGCTCCATCATGGGAAGGGAGATGCCAAGGGTTGGGAGGGGCAGAGTGGAGTCTCAGCTCAGTAGTGGTAGTGGCTGGGGGCGCCGAGGACATTTCCTGGGGGCACATGGCAAAATGAGACCACAGCTGCAGTCCAAGGAGGGATTTGAGACTATGATGGTATCTCCCCATCCCCTGCTCTCCCAGACCTCCTGCTGCATCCCAGGTGGCGCTTGTCCTTCCCTCCTCCTGGCTAGCTGCATGTCACCCAGGCTGATGCCGGTACTGGGCTGAAAGGCGCTTTCTCCTCCAAGGGACTAGTCCTTCTGCATGGGCAGTTGCAGAACCACTGAGCACCTACACAGAGCCCTGGGACTTGTTTTGGGAAAGGACATTGCACCTCTGTTCCCTAAACAGCTCAGGCGTGTGGTACAGGGCAGCACACTCCAGTGGTTGCAGAATCCATCCCCTTGGCCAGGTGGGGCTTTTAGAACTGTGCACATGGCCTGGAAAGGTGCTGGAAAGGTGCCATCTATGCCAGCTTTGGGGAGATGCTTCCTGGCAGCCGAGTGATTGGTACCCCCTCCTCCATGTCTCTGGCCCTCAGAGATGCTCAGTTATTCCTGCCCCTTATCCTGGAGGGTCGAGGTCAAGGGACAGCAGGATCTGTCACCACAGAGCTCAGCCCTGCACCTCCTGAGCCCATCCTGACCCCGGAAATCCACAGCCCAGCCTGGTGGTGCTCATCCCTCCTTCCCAGTATCCCTGCTGGGCTCTGTCCCAGAGCATCCTTCATCCCAAAATAGGGGGAAACAGGGGTCGCCCATCTGCAGCACCGGTTGCCGCGGGGGCCCCTCCAGAGCTCCCAGACCTTGGGGTACCCTTCCCCCACCTGCGTGGCCGGTGGCAGCAGGTGCCACGGAAAGTGACGAAGCGGCCCCGGCCCCGGCTCAACCGCCCCGCGCCCGCCATTGGCGCAGCCGAGCCGCGATTTTGTCCATATTTGGGCAAATCCAGCACAGTGTCCCCCGCCCGCCCGCGTCACTTCGCCTTTTTGAGGTTTCTCTTCGCGCTCTCATTTGCCTCCCGCCCGCCGCCTCCCTGGCCCGGCAGTTTCTGATTGAGTCACTTTTAACGGCCGCGCTGCTGCCAGGCCTCCGAGGCACCGGCGGGGCAGGGGCGTGCGGCTGGGAGCACTCAGAGAGCTCTCCCGAACACCGCTCGGGGCCTCATCCCGTGCACGGTGGGGAAGTGGGCTCGGCCCCCGCCGGTACCACGGCCCCTCTTTTGGGTGCAGAGGTGGCGTCTCAGCCCTGCCACAGGTGCTGCAGTTCTTCCTTGAAGGTTTGCCATGATGCTGGCAGAAAATGCTTTTCCCATCCAGAAGGCTCTCAGGGGCGGTGCTTGTCACTCCTGATTTTGCTGCAGATGTCCCTAGCACCTGCTCTCCTGGAGCATCCCAGCTCAGAGCCCTCTGTCCCAGAGGTCTTTTAGGAGGTCACCCTTTGCACTGTCAAGCAGAGAGAGCTGTGCCCCCGCTGTGCCTCTGTCCTGTGTTCTCAGAGCGATGCGGTGCATTGGGAACGCTGTGATTAGGCTTCAGTGTTAACAGGGGCCTGAGAGACACTGCAGTTCCTTTGGGGTTTGGCCAGGAGATGCTACAGCTTGGCTGTAGTGGCTCACCCTGTCACTTTCCCACTGGCCCCAGGGCAATGGACGTGGCTTAGGGAGGGTTTGGGTGAGACCATCCTGTTCCTCCTCCTCCTCCTCCTGTTCCTCCTTCTCCTCTTCTTCCTCCATAAAGTGCCAATTGGATTGAAGCCATGGAGAGCTGGAGGGATGGGATCCATGGGGTGCTGGATGGACAGAGCCATGGGATGCTGGTTGGGTGGGAATCATGTGAGTGTGTCCTGTCCCCAACACCAAGCAGGGTTCACAGGCCAGGCTGAGGTGCCTGCAGGAGCTCATCTCCCAGCCCTGGGGCTGAGGGCAGCACTTCCCCTGCCGGCAGTGAGCGCCGCAACCGCAGGCGAGGAGGGGAAGTTGCTGCAAGGCTGATAAGAAATATCAGCGCTTTCGCAGTGCCTCGGCTGCACAGCCCGACAAGGGCCCTTCCCCCTGCTGTGTGCTGGGCTCAGCGGCGCCGCTGCCCTGACCCTGGGCTCCTGCTGTCCTGCACTCCCCGATACTGAGAGAGTTACTGGAAAAGGAACAGCCTGCGCGCGGAGGGGACCTTGGTGCTGCAGGGTGGCAACAAGACACCCGTGTTGCTGCATGCAGAGGAAATTTTGGGGTGCATGGCAGTGTCTGACTTGCATCCAGGTGCCCTGAGATGAGGGCAGAGGGGGGGAGCGGTGCCTTGGGGGGACATGGTTTGTCTCAGGGAGCTGCACCCCGGGGCCCATCAGCAAGCCCCCGGGAGATGCCGAGCAGGTGGGCAGAGTTTGGAGAGGGGCCTCAGAAAAGCTGGGGACCAGACATTCTCATGAGGTTCCCGGGG
This sequence comes from Bombycilla garrulus, assembly GCA_013400315.1. Lineage (NCBI taxonomy): Eukaryota > Metazoa > Chordata > Aves > Passeriformes > Bombycillidae > Bombycilla > Bombycilla garrulus. The sequence continues at coordinate 340,355 of VXBU01017426.1, read as the reverse complement.
GAGGAAATGGAGCCGTTTCAGCCTCCCCAACCCCTAAAAGCTCCTGGAGCTCCTTCAGACAGACATGAGTGGAGCAGGACCGAACAATCCTGAGCCAAGGGCCGGAGTAGGAATTCCTGCAGCCTTGTTTGCCAGCCAGTAAAATTAACCAATGGCTGGGGAATGTGGTAAGTTCATCAGTTGGAGATTTTTGGAGACTTTGTCAGAGCCCAAGGAACCAGATCTGCTGATTTCTTCCTTTCTGAGATCCGTGCAGGCAGAAGGAAACCAGTTCAGAACCCAAATATATCCCCCACGCCTGCTGGGCTGGGGAAAGAGGAAGCATCGCCTCCCCTCACTTCTCTGCTGGGAAAGTGCCTGTGCCCCCCCCCTGCATGGGCTCTCAGCAGCACAGGCAGGTGCTGGGCAGGACTCTGTTGGGGACCCCATTTTGTGAAGGCAAAGCTTCCTCCCTGCTGCCATCCTACACATCCCTAGCTCTCGCCACATGCTTCACTTTCCCCTGACATCTTGTCCTTGGGTGCAATCTCCCCCAGCTGCCTTTGTTGGGAAATATCTTCCTGTTTTGCCCCATGCTTTGGCCCAGCCTCAAACTCAGGTTTCCTCACTGGTCTTGACTTCTCACCCTGTCCCCTCCTCCCAGCCTGCAGTATTTACCAGGGACAAGTTTGTCATCAGCCAGAAGCATGGCCTTGACCCTGGGTCACAAGGGGAAAGTCCCTCAGCAGCACCTCTGGGGCCAAATCTCGTTCTGGTTGCCCCCCAAAAGCCTCCTTTCTCTGCTGTAAGAGCATGGTTGCCTGCACCCTGTGCAACTTTCACCCCTTGTGATGGCACCCACCACTGCTGGGGACTGTCCCATGGCACTGAAGTGGCTGATGGCACTGGGGGATGAATCCAGGATGGTCTCTGGTTTGGCAACAATCTGCTGTCAGGCACAGGCTGGGATTGTTGGGGTGTCCTGTGCAGGGCCATGAGCTGGATTTGATGATCTTTGTGGATCCCTTCCAAAAGAGGATATTCGTGGTTCGCACCAAAAATCATATTTACATGTTTCAGGTCCCCAGGAGGGCCAGTCTGGGAGACACTCGAAGTCACCCGGCATCAGGAAGCCACCCCATGGACCCAGCCTGCACATGGTGGCCTCTGCCATGGACGAGTGGCTGCCTACCACAGGCCCCTGGTGAGGCAGCACGATGCTTCTGCGCTCAGAGCTGACAAAAGGGCCATAGGAGTCATCACCAACAGCAGTTACATTCCTTGCTGAATTTCTCTCCAGCACAGGGAACACAGTGTCCCCAGCCCCATGACTAAAAGGGATGGAGACTGGCACAGGGCCAGGGAGTGGTGGGAGACAGGACAGCTCTTGGCAGCCCGAGGCACAGCGTTCTGTTTGTTTTTTCCACTGAAACTTCCACCAGTTCAGCCTTGGTTTGGAAAGGGCTTCCCAACCAATTCCCTCTTTCCTAAAGCCTCCTTTACCTGCTGACATCAGCGCATGTGCAGCTCCAGTCAAATCACTTCTGCCTATGATGTTGCTTCGTTATTTTTTACTTTGCTCTCCCCCTGCCTCCTGCAAACCTCACCAGTACTGTTTTTTATACATTTCTGTCCAGATTATCAATGGTGAGAGTGAATCACATTGGCCTCAAAAGAAGCCTTTTGCAGAGGCACATGAAAACCAGTGCAGGGATAGACATGGCCCCATTCATGGTCACTTTTGGGGATTTAGATTGTAGGTTTGGATCTAGTTTAGTGGTGGGCTTACCCTGGCACTGGGATTGGGTGGTGCTGGCCATGCAAAATCCTCCTGCTCTGTGTCCCAGCACCATCCCAGTGCCATCAACAAAGCCATTGCGACCTGGACGTGACAACCTCCAAACCCAGCTTTCAGTTTTCTTCCCAGGGCCTCACATCCCTGTTGGTCTCTGCAGCTTCCCGGGGCTGGGGGAAGTTTGGTGTTACAGAGCCCTGATGGGGCGACAGGCTCCAGGAAGCCTCTTGCACCATGTGTTTCCTAAAGCTCAGGTTTAGGGCCTGTGACTCACTGGCACCTGTGTCCCCACTGCTTCACCTCAATGACCAGGCAGCTCCTAAGTCCTGCAGCCCCTGCCATGGGCTGCTGGACCCTGAGTGGATGGGAGCTGCCCCCATGCAGGTCCCACCACCAGGATGGGGCGAGGGACCATGGTGCAGCCAAGCAGCTGTGAGAGGCGGATTCTGTTACTGTCACCCTGTGCAAACACTCTTTCTTTCTTTCTTTCTTTCTTTCTTTCTTTCTTTCTTTCTTTCTTTCTTTCTTTCTTTCTTTCTTTCTTTCTTTCTTTCTTTCTTTCTTTCTTTCCTTTCTTTCCTTTCTTTCCTTTCTTTCCTTTCTTTCCTTTCTTTCTTTCCTTTCTTTCCTTTCTTTCTTTCTTCCTTTTTTTTGCCTTTAGTTTTTTTGGGGGTTTTTTTTGGTTTTTTTTGGTTTTTTTTGCACAAACATGTTTGTCACTGTCAGCAGCAAAGCCCAAGAGAGCGTAACCGGCTGGTGCTTCCTGGCGCAGTGCTGGGCCGGCTGCGGTCGGGCTGCGAGGCGGCGCTGGGTGGGACCAGCACCGTTATCTGCTCTGCAGCGACGGCTCTTCCTGTGGTGGGGCCACGTGGGCAGGATGGGGTTAAAAGCAGCCCTGCGCCCCGAAGGGGCCCATTGCTCCCCGGCCAGCACCCTCTGCAGCACCCCATGACACTAGCAGCGGCACCCAGCATGGGCCACCAGCACCTGGCTTGGGCCACCAGCACCTGGCGCTCACCTCCATGCCCAGTGTGGGCCACCAGCACCTGCGTGGGTCATCCACACCCAGCGTGGGGCATCGGCACCCAGCGAAGGCCACCCGCACCCTGACTCGGTAACGGGGACCCGAGGCGCCCCTGTGGTGCTGGAGGAGCAGCATGGGGTGTCCAGGCACTGGCAGCTGTGGCTCTGATGCCACTGTGAGGGGGGCAGTGGGTGTCGGGGGCCAATTACAGGTAAGGGGGGTCCCCCCCCCGCAAGGGGGGCACAGTGGGGTGGCAGGGGAGGAGGTGCCGTGCCGGCAGGCGGGCGGAGGCAGGAAGTGCCCAAAGCAGAAGTGACACCCGGGGGGTTTTTGATGGCAGCCAGGACAAGACCGGCTGGACGTGGAGGTTGGTGTGGCAGGTGAGGCTTTTGGGGCTGGGTGGTCTCAATCGTGGGGATCTGCAGGTAACCCCGAAGGGCTGTGGGGCCATCTGAAGGATCTCCATGTGTCTGGCAGATGGGGCGAGGGGGGGGCCCAAGGGGAGTGCCAGGACAGGGAGCTCCTGTGGCCTCAGGGCACGGGATGGGGCAAAGGGGACTTCAATAAAGGATGGGAGAGCAAGCAGGGTCCCCATGAAGACGTTTCAAGAGGGACCCATTGCCATAGGATTTCCGCTATGGGGACAAGGCAGTGCAGGCAGTCCCCGTCACGTAGATGGGGACAAGGCAAAGGAGCCCTCTGTGGCCAGGGTGCAATTTAGGTGGGGTCCCCTCATGGGGACATGGCATGGTGGGCCCTCTGTGACGCTGATGAGATTTGAGGGACAAAAATGGAGTTTGAGGTGGGATCTTGCCCTTGAGGTCCAGACATGGTCCTCTGAGACCGGGATAGGGTCTGAAGGGCAGCAATATAATTCAAGGTGGAATCTCCCCTGTGGGGACAAGGCAGGATGGTCCTTTGGGAATGGGATTGGATATGAGGTGGGGTATGACCATGGGGTCAAAGAAACACACTCTCTGTGCCAAGGATGAGGTTTGAGAGGGGGTGATAGGGTTTTTGCTGGGGTCTCCACCAACAGGGACCAGGCATTTGGGTTCTCTGTGATCCAGATGGGGTCTGAGGGGGAGTCCCTCCTTGAGGGACAAGTGAAAGCTTATTTTTGCAACAGGGATGGGATCTGATATGGGGTCCTTGACTTTGGGAATGAGCCAAAACTGTCCCCTATGACCAGGATGAGGTATTAAATGGCCTTCCTGCCTTGGGGAAAAAGTGAGGATGTCCTCGGTGCCCAGGACAGAGTTCGAGGTGGGACTATGGGGTATGAGGTAGAGTCTCACCTATGGGGAAAAGGTGAGGATGTCCCCTGTGCTCAGGACGGGGGTTTTGGGGAGACAAGGGAGGGCAAGGCAGGATCTCCCCCATGGGATAAAGCTGTCCCCCATGCTTGGCATGGCTCCCAGGAGGTGACAGTGCCAGAGCCTTTCTGTCCTGGGGCCAGACCACACCTGCCATTCGCATTTGTGGGCACACCAAAAGCAGAGGTGCCCATGTGGGATGTGGGCAGTGGCCCCGTATGGGGGAAGGAGCTCCACACCGGAGGAGAACGGCCGCCGACAGCGACTGAGAGACAGTGCAGTCACCCATAAAGTAGAAAGCACTACTAAACAGCACTGCAGGGTGTAGTGTTTCCTACTTTATGGATGAGTGTACTGTGGGCTACGGAGAAGAGAGCATGGAGCAGCGCTGGACTCAGGAGCCCATCGGGAGCCGCTGCAGGCCAAGAGCGGCCAACAGGCCCTGCCTGGCTCACAGCACCCATCCAGAGTTCCACCACCTTCCTGGGCATGCTGTTTGTCCCCACGTGTTCCCCTGGCACCTGGGATGGCCACGTGCGTGGGAGAGGCTGTCAGCCCAGTGTCCCCCGTGAGTGCCACTGAAGGGATCCATCCCATTGGAGAGAGCCTCTCAATGGGAGGCCAGGTTGGCAGCAGAGCCTCCAAAGCACATTTTTCCCCCATCTTCATTTTCTACACGGTGAAGCCCTGGGAAGAGCTGGGCAGTGGCGGCCATGTGCAGCGAGGGAAGCAAAGCGGGGTTCCTGGTGATTGCTGGGTTCAGCAGGGTGAAGGACTGCTAAATAAAACTCTTTTGGTATTGACTTTTGAATTTTTTTATGCAATTCCTGGAAAATGCAGAAATGGGGAAAACCTCTTTGCCATGCTCAGGGCAACATGGAGTGGGGTCATTCCAGATTTGAAGCCTTAGGGAGCCTTGGGGACACCACGGGTGGGGGTGGTGGCCGGCAAATCTCAGCCCATTGACACACGACTGTCCCCTTCAGACCCTCAAGGGTCACCAGTAAAGCTGCTGTGTCCCTTGGCAGACCCAGCCGTAGTCACAAGGACATGTGAAGCCAAAAAAATTCTCCTACAATCCCAGTCTTCCTCCATCCACACACCCTTGGCCTGTGTTTCCTGGGGGTCTAAAACCAACCCAGCTTCCAGAGAGGAGGTTTGGTCCTTGTTCCCAAATGTCAGCTCCCAAAACCCTTTCAAGCATCTTCGGCTCCCCATGTCCTGCCTGTGGGAAAGAGCATCTAAAACTAGTAGAAAAAATATTTAAAATTTTTTTTTTTTAGTTTTTTTGAACCCAAATGTCAGTGGGAAGTTTTTACATTTTGTAAAACTTATGCTGGTCTTGGGATCCTTTGGTGGGGGTTACTGAGTTTGTGGTATTTTTCTTTCACTGAGCTGTCCAGAAAGGACTGGAGTGTTTTGCTTCTTGCTGTCCCAGCTTTCCCACATTCCCTTGCTCTGTGGCTGTTCAAAGGGGATGTTGAAGGAAAAAGATCAAATCAAAACTGTCATCATGGTCACAAGGAGACAAGTTTTTAAACAGTAAAAATAAAAAAGGGCTAAAAAAACCTCCAAGCAGCTACTGCAGACTGCCCAGAGTAGCTTTTGATTTGTGAGCACCGGGAGGGAAAAGCAAATGAATCTTTTTAACATGCAAAAGCTTTGAAAATTTACCTGCTAATAATGTGCATTCAAGTATTAGGAAGCATAAATATCCAATTGTCGTGATCAGGGTCTATTGTGGTTACAGCTGTTACTCAGTGGTCAACTGCTGGGAGAGACGATTGGAAACATTGTTGCTGAGAGCAGCAAAACAGAAACTCCTACTTTTTTCCTGTTGTTGTTTTTTTTTTTTTTTAATAAAACCCTCAATTTTTTCAAGGCCTCCCTCCATCCTGAAGGCATTTTAGTAAGTACCTGCAATGAAATGTGTCCTGTCCCTGCTGGGGTGAGCTCCCAGTCTTCACAGGACCTCACTGTGTTCATACATTCCCAAGCAGGTTTGAGGTTGAGATGCCTCTGGGGGCAGCAGGGGATGTGGGTGCCCATCCCAGCACTCTCAGGATGGGTCTGAAAGGATCGTAGGGACTGACAGAGCCCAGCCAGGCTCTTGACAGTCTCTCCTGCACAGCCCCAGTGCCTCAACTGGTGTTGCCATGCCATACCACACCATCTGGGTCTACCATGACTTGGGGCTCACCGTGACCCCTGGCAGGGCCAGCCCAGCACATTCCTTTTCTAGGTTATTTTTAACAAGGATTCTATCCCAGTGCTGCTCCGGAGTGTGGAGCCATTCTCTGCCAGTGTCCATGTGCTTCTGGGGATGGCAGGATCAGGGGGAATGGGGCCATGTGCATCTCCTCCTTGGAGCTGCTCCAGGATACATCGGACCTCAGGCTCAGGAAGTAGGAATGGGAGCTGGAGGACTCTGCTGGCTCGTTTCACTGTAAATCCCTGCATCTACCAGTGTAGCTCATACAGAGACAGGAGGGATCCTGTGCTGGAGCCATTCCCAGGGAATTGCTGAAAAGAGGGTGGGAATGGGTTCGCGCCTACCAATCACCTCAGCCTGGAGCTGCCCCTGAGTGCTGACACATGTAACTGTCCCCACATCCTGGGGACCTTCCCTCAGGGCTGCCTTGGCCCCTTTGTGCTCATTCTTGTGCTTCTTCCCAGCCAGAACCATAGCAGATCTCCCACTGCCCACTCCAGTCCCTGCTGGAATCCCCAAAACCAGGAGAGGACCTCAGGGGGACTCACCGGGCACTAACTGGACTTAACTCCCTGTAGGACCTGCAGGTGCTGGGCCAGGAGCATCAGTGAGGCTCAGCCCTGGTTCTTCAGGCCTTGCCTAGGCTTTTGCGTAGGTAAAGCCCTGTTGAGTCTCTCAGTGGTCCCTGGATCATCACTGTAAGAATCTTGTATCCAGCCACATGTGCTGGCTGGAGCCCAGACCTACCAGTTTGTTTCTGGCCCTCCACCTGGCTAGACCCACCTTTGCCCCAGTTCTGTCTCCTCCTGATTCTGGCTAAGGTCCCTGTCCTGGTTCATCTGATCTTGTCTGGGCCTGCCCAGGGACCCCATTACCACCATCCTGCTCAGAAGCTCTGGGACTTCCTGCTGGGGTTTGAGGATGCTGTGTGTTCTGGATCACACTTGTGTTCCCATTTCCTGCCCACAGTGGAGCAGCCTTATCCTTGCTGCTCCCTGATGGAGAGCACAGGGAGCATCATGCACTGGATCCCTGTACCTGCATGGCCAGGCACAGGTCTGGCACCCTGGAGACCTTTGAAGAAGAGTGGGAGCTGCTGGATGGCTCTCCTGGGATCCTTTGTCATCTCCCTGAATTTGACCTGTTGATCTTGAGCTCTCCAATGTTACTATTTCTCTTCATTTTCTCTACATCATCACCTCCTTTCCCTGAACCTGTGGTTTCCCCTGTCCTGGGAGAGTTTCAAGGATCTTTCTAGGTCTCCTCTGTTGGGAGCACAGCCCCACCAGCAGATCCCTAGGTATTTTGGAGGACCAAGGGGACCTGGAGCACCCCATTCCTGTAACCCTCATGAGAACTTAGTGACTCACAGCTCAGCTTCACACACTGAGACTTCAATAGCCCAGATGAATTTTTCTTCTCTCCTTTTTAAGGAGACTTAATAGGACTTTAAGGACTTACCCAACTGTAGGCTGGCCAAGATGTGAAAGATCATTTCCAGCTTCTCAAGCTCAGGGCACTAGGAGATATCCTCTCCTATCTAGGAATGGTATGGGGGGTGTGGACACCCCATCTTTCACCTCACCTAACTGGGGCTTTCACTGAAGGCTGTGGATGATCCAGACTTGAGCCTGGGGGATCCCTGGCCCCTCTTTCTCCGGGGCAGCAGGTCCCAGCAGCACCGTGCAGCCAGGTGGGTCTGGCACAGATGAGTGGGGCAAAGGGAAAAGTGCTCAGGGGACAGCATGTTCCGGATGAGCCAAGCAGAGCCTGTGAGCAGCACAGAGCAGTGGAAGCAGAAAGCAAGCTGGGGTTCTGAGAAGGCCACCAGCCACATGAGATCTTATCAGGACACATTTCTCCTTTTACTGCTGCTGCCTCCTTCTAATGAAACCTGCTTGTTCTCTCTCACAGTTGAGCTAAGCTGTGCTTGAGTGTTCTTCCACACTTGCTCAGCACCTGCAGAGCCTGCCTAGTACCTTGCCAGGGGGAACAGCTATGGGCAGGAATTGAGGGGATCTGGGTGGTGGGAGATGGCAAGATCTACCCTGGCCTGTTCCTGCAGCAGAAGGAGGCACGTAAGCTGGTAGTTTGAAGGTACATGAGTACCAGAACACACAGGAAGGTGGGATCATTTTTCTGGAATCTTCCCTTTGGTCTGCTGCCTGCATTTTCAGCTCATTATAAGCTTGGGGCTTACCCCTGCCACACACAAACACCCCTTAGGAATGGGCTGAGATCTGGGATTCAGGTGAGACAGCAGAGTCCTGCACACTGTGAGAGGTGACTTGTAGCCCCACCCAGACATGAGAGGGACTGTGCCAGACCTAGTGATAACTCCCCAAACACAGGACCATCCAAGTGGGTCTTACACCCATGGGAGTCAGCAGTGAATTTACTGTCTTGATGGTGACATACTTGTGGTACCTGGGCTCAGAGAGCTTTGGCACACAGCTGATGGCATTGGGTTCAAGAGGTGATGCATCTGCACATCTGGATGTGCTGGAGAAGCTGCTCAAAGGAGGTGCCTACAAAGTGGCGCCTGACAGGGGCACTGAAGACCTCCCGTGGTACCTCCCTGGAGAAGGTGGCTCAGGCAGGTTCTCCTGGTGGCTCCATGACCACAAACGGAGCAGCATGGCCACAAAGGGAGCAGCACATGTGAGATGCCAAATGCCACCCCCACACTGCAGCAGGGAAGCACCAGCAGTGGGACTGAGAGCTACTGGCACACACAAGGATGTGGGGAGGCAGGACCTGTCCCAGATGCTCAGGGGTTTGGGATTGGCAAACCTTGCTCTGCAGTGGGTCAGGCGTTGAGTGAGGCTGGGGAACAAGGCTAGACAGATGTCCCCCAGGGTGGCCCAGTTGCTTTCCCCTGAGCATCACTAACACTGTGCAGCCTGACGTATGATGTGATCTTCGTCAAAGACAGAGCGCGGCAGACAGGAGGTAGGGAGAGACAGAAGCACACACTTGCCTGCTCCATGTGCTCAGCGATGGCAGTGTCCGCTTGGCTGTAGCATTATGCTGTGGACTCCTGATGCCAAGGATCATATCAACCACTCTCTCCCTCCCTGCCCGCACTACACTCTGCCTCTTGTCCTGGGCGTGCTGCAGGCGAGGCCCGGCCCTTTTCAGAAGAGGGTCGTTTCCAGCATGGCGTACCCGGGAGGTACCGAGGTTTAGCTCACACAGGAGGAAGGTGTGCGAACCTGCCTAGGAAAGAACCAAGCATGCTGGGGCTGAGCTGAGCATCCCCAGGGCAAAGTCGGACATGCCCGGGACAGAGATGGGCATCCTTGCAGCAAATCAGGCATCCTGGGGCAGAGCTGAGCATTCCCGAGACAGAGCTGAGCATCTCTGGGGCGCAGCTGGGTATCCTGGGACCAGAGTCGGGTATCCAGAGCCTGAGCTGAGCATCCCGGGGCCAGAGTCGGGTATCCAGAGCCAGAGCTGAGCAGCCCTAGGGCAGAGTCGAGCAAGGGCTGTCCCCAGACCGCCATCCCGGCGGCGTGCGGAGCTCCGAGACTCCCCGGCTCCGGTGCGGGGGGGATGCGGTGCAGGGGGATGCGGGCTNGCAGCTCCCTCGGCCCCTCCGCTACGTCATGGGGCCGGGGTCGGCGGGGGGCTGAGAGCGGCAGGAGCAGCCTCCGCACGGGGAGCGGCGGATCCGAGCGGGGACGGAGCCATTCCCGATGCGGGGATGTTGCTGCTGCGGCCGCCCCCGGCCCCGCCGCGGAGGAACGCAGCCCGAGCTGCTCCCGCCGCCTCTCTGATGCCTTCGGCTTTCCCTTGCCGACTCCCGACGCCCCGGGCAGCCCTGGCCGGTGCGGAGTGAGCCCAGCCCTGCCTCAGCCATGCAGGAGCCGGAGCGCGGCGTGCCCAGCGTGGCCCCGGGGCAGAGCGGTGCCCCCGCCGCCTCCGCCCGTCCGAACCTGGACACGCGTAACGGTGCGAGGGGTGACACGGGCGGCTGCCAGCTGTCCCCGGGGTCGGAGCGGGACGGAGCAACCCAGCCCCAGGAAGAGCCTTCGGGAACCCCCCATGTCCCCCCGCCAGACCCCCAGCGGGTTCACTACGCACCGGAGCTCGTCAGGCCGCTGCGAGCGATGGACCGGACAGACAGACCCCCCCAGGTAAGGCAGGGGTCGGGCTGCGTTTGCTCGTTCTGGGAGAAAGGCAGGAGGATGGTCACCTCGGTAAGAGACGGGCACGGGGAATTGGGAGCGCGGGGCTGCGGCTGAGGCACCCACAAAACCATCCCCGTGCGGCTGGCACATACCACAGCCGCTGTCACACCCGCGCAAGAGAAGGGAGCCTTTGCTGCCCTTCAGCAGGGATTTCCAGCTGCCTCTCCCCTGGAAGACGCTGGAGCTGGGGTCTTGCCAGAGCCCTGACGTGGCCAGCGCTGGGCAGAGCCCACCTGGACCAGGCACAGCCCTGCACCAGCCAAGGCTGAACCATCCCTGCCTCATATCCCCGATCCGGCAGCATCAATTGCTCTGCAGTTACTGGTAGGTACGTGATTCACTGCCACCGTCCTCCAGAACATCCCCTCTCATCTCTGGGGCGCCCTGGAGGGCTTGTGGCACCTCCACTGCAGGAGGAACAAGCCCCTGCAGGCAGCACCTGGGCACCTCGGGGAAATGCAATGCCCGGTCCCTCCAGCATCTCCCTAAAAACAGCCCAAAAGGCTTCCTCAGGGTCTCACCGCCTTGATCTAGGTCACAGAAGTTCATCGGCTCACTCTGTTTAGGATAGCCTGCCACCCTTTCCCGTGATCAGATCAGCCATCTTCCTGGAGTCTCCTGGGATCTGGGGAAGCTCTGTGGTGCTTTTAAAATAAGGGAGAAGACGGCTCTTGACCTTTTCTTCTTGAGCACAGGGGAGAAGAACTGACCAGTGTTGGTCGGGGTGTAGCAGGGGCGTTTTGAGCAAGGCTATGCCGCGCTGCTGAGCCCATCTGGAGAGCAGCCTGGAGCAGCCTGCGGGAGAAACGGCGCCCCTGGAAACCGACCGAGGGAAAGCATGATTTCACTCCAGGCGCAGTTTGTTAAGGGTCTGTTCTGAAGGGCTGTTTATCGTGGGGCTTAGGGAGAGACCACACTGAACTCTGACTCTGACAACAGCCTTGGCTGTACCAGAAGCACCACAGTCAAAATATGGGACAGCAGAATGCGATGGATTTCTGCTCCCACCCTTCTTTTGTATCCCAGGATTCCAGTCGGTTGTGCCGGACTTACTGTCTTCAGAGAATCCTGGAATGGTCTGGGTTGGAAGGGACCTTACAGACCATCCCATTCCAGCCCCTCTAGACCAGCTTGCCACAAGCCCTGCCCAGTGTGTCCTAGAACGCTTTCCTTTCCTTTGGGAGAGCTGGCTGGCAAGGGAGGGAGTAGGTGCTGTGTCCTGGTGGGAGCCTGGGTGGGAACACTGGAATTGGAAGAAGAGCAGGTGGCTGGTTCAGAGGGGGTTTGTGGGTGCTCCAGCAGCTGAACTCCACCTGTGGGGTGGGAGCTGTTCACCAGTTCTTGCTGATCCCTGCAGTGGATGCCCACCATTGGCCTCTATGGAGGTGACTGCTGAGCACCTGCCATTCAGTTTGCCTTGGTCCTTGGGCTGCACTGAGGGTTTTTCTGTGATCCTGGAGGCTCCTGGCTGGAGCCTTCCCACAGCATTCTGGCAGCACCATGGTAGTACCATCATAGCACCAGGTACTGGGGCAGCACTGTGGTGGGACTGGTGGTGCTGTGATGTGCTCTGGTGCCACAGTGATGGTGCTGTGGGACCGATGTTACTCTGCTGCATCATGGCAGTGCCACAGTGGCACTGTGATGTCATTGGGGTGGTGCTGGTGGTAGCATGGCAGTACCATCATTAACATTGATGTTAATCTCCAGAAAGGTTACCTTGTGTTTTTCTGGGAAAAAAAAAAACCCACAAAAAACCAGCAGTTTCTCCTGGAGCCAAGTGACTTTAGGTATGTGAAAGGCTTCCAGTTCAGCCCTAGGAGGGAGCACAGTGCTGCTGTCCCCAGCAGATCAAGTGCTGATGCTGCTGGTCTGTGGACTGACACCCTCCAACCTGGGGACAAGGTACTGTGTTAGAGCTGGGGCCAAGATAGGCTTGCACAGCTCCACTCCAAAGCTTGGCTGCTCCTGGCCAGGCTGGGACACACCCTGTGTGTTGTGCTGCCAGATCTGGGCTTCCTTTAGGACATTTGTCCTTGGGATGTCAGAGCTGCATTATGTGAGCAGGACAGCTGCCTCCAGGGAGTCCTCTCCTGTAGTGGGGAAGAGTCTCCTGAGGGCTCATCGCTGCCAGAGTTGATTAAAGATGTTGATTTCATGATGAAGCTCTTGCTGTGTGTCCCAGCCTCTGCCACCACTGCTCAACCATTCCCTCGGGGGCAGGCTGTGGAGAGGCATTAAGATTGTCTGTAGGTCAAGTTAATCTTGGCATTCTTGTCTGGGTCTCTCCCGAGTGAAGGGTGTGGAGAGCTGTTGCCCTTCTCCCGTCTGGGAGCTGGCAGAGGAACTCTGGAGTTAGGGAGATGTGATGAGGGGACACACCTGGAGCCCCTCACCCAGCCCCTACCCTCAAAGGGCTGCAGAGATGGAAGAGGCTGATCATGTCCTGACCAGGCAAGTGTTGAGTATCTCTGGGGGCTGGGATCCCACTAGAGGAGTGCTGTCCATAGCCTGGTGGGAATTTTCCTTGTTGAGATTTGTGCTCACATCTCTCTATCCACTTGTCATGTGTCCCTACATCCTGGTAGGCACTGCAGGCTTTCCCAGCTCCTTGGCAGAGTAGTGTCCCACCACAGCCCCAGTGGATAATACTGTCTGGGGGTTGTCACAAGTGTATCCTTCCTCCTGGGCCTTTGGAATTGCTGTAGTCCTGCTTCCCAACATTTCTGTGTGGACATGAGACATAAGAAATTACTTTCCTGCTGAGAATCTCCAGGCACTGCAGGGGTACGATCCCAATCCAAATAATGAATATCAGAGAAGGGAGAAAAACATTGTCTGTGTAGGAAGAATGGGGTTAAAGTGACACAGATACAGTCTGTCTGGAAATTAGAAAGTTCCCAGAATGCTGTCAGATGAATTTTAGAGCACTTCCCACAAGACAAGAGCCGAGTTGCTTGCATCTCCCAGGGGATGCTGCTCCAGCGGGATCTGCTTTGGCCCTGAAAAACTCAGGGTGATTTGGGAGTGGGTTGCTGAAGGGAAGGCTCCCTCCTGGTGCCCTACATTGGACAAGGGAAGAAGATCAAGGTCGTTCACTTTCTGCATATTCCCTGAATCCTTCCCTTCCGAGATTACTCATCTCCCCAAGCTCCCCAGATCACTCATGGAAGGGATGAGCTCAGCAGCTGACCATTCCCTATTCCCATCCCAGAACCAAATAGGCAAGGGGCACAGTTAGGGTGCTCTGAACTGGTTCTCATGACATCTTGTCAATCACAAGAAGCTGCTTTGGATTTGAATTTCTTAAAATCCAAGCCTCAGCTTCCCTTGAGGTCATGTGGAGCTGAGAATATTGAATAAATTCATAAACACGACTGAAAATGTGTAAATCAAGGAGGTCTCCAGTAAGTAGGAATTTAAATAGCCACCAAAAAACCTGTTGGTCTCAGTGGGGCTTAATAAAACAAAGCAGAGACACAGGAAGAATTATAAAATATGGGTAAATATCCTCCTCTTCAAGTGCTCAGGCCAACTTGCCTCTAATGATAAGCTCAGTACCTTTTGCAGGAATTTGTGGTCTTCCAAGAGCTTCAAATTTTCCATTGGCAAAGTGGAAAGCTGTTCATTTAGTGTCTGAGGGTGTGTAGAGCTGCACCCTTGACTGGGAAGGGTAGGTCAGCAGAATGAAAGATGGCAGTAGGACAGGGAGACCTTGGGCAATGGAGCCAGTTCTTGCCATTTCCTGCAATGTTAAGGAGAAGATTGTATTCCATCATGCTCAAAATCTGAGTAAATTAATTTCCCTTGGCTTCACAGTGCTCAGCCTCATGCAAATGCCGTCGTGCTGTTTCCTGCAGCACTGTGGATTCATGGTCACCTCAGGCAGCTGGCAGCCAGGAAGAGACAGTGACTCTCTATTTGTAGGAATGAATGGAAAAGAAGGTAAAGTGACACTAGGAAGGGGAAGGCAATGCTCATTTTAGCTCTTTTTCTGATTAAGTTCGTGCCTTCTGTGCAAAGACATGTCCAAATGGCTTGGCCAGGTCACTTGTGTGGGACGTGGATGGTGAGGAACCTGTGCCTCCTCACTGTGTCCTTAACTCCTCTGGGCTGGTGGAGATAAACTGGGTTTGGGACAGGGCTGTCACACCATGTTGCTGTTGGCCATTGCCAGACCATGACCAAGATGAGCAAGAACACTGATCGCAACCTAGAATCACAAAATTCTAAAGTGGTTTGGGTTGGAGGGATCTTAAAGCTCATCAAGTGCCACCCCTGCCATGGGCAGGGAGACCTTTTATTGTCCCAGGCTGCTCCAAACCCTGTCCAACCTGGCCTTGGGCACTGCCAGGGATCCAGGGGCAGCCACAGCTTCTCTGGGCACCCTGTGCCAGGGCCTCCCTGCACTCACAGGGAAGAATTTCTTCCTATCGAATCATGCCATAGCCTGGGCAACTAGAGCAGCTTTTTAGCCAAGGTGACCCAAAATAAATGGTGTTCTTGGCCCCTGGGAAGCTGCCAGTGATTTGGAAAACAGAAAAAGTGGGTGAGAAACTGCAGTACAGATTTCTGGGCAAAAACTGACTTGTGCGTATGAAATCTGCCCCTCAGCTCCCTGTTGTACTCTGCTAGGTGGAAGAGCATATATACCTCTTCAGAACTGAACATGGTGAGGAATCATGCATTTCCACTTAATCAAGGCACACCTGTGATCATGGATGTTGCTGTTGAGGCTCTGCGGTGAGAATGAGAGTTGGCGTTGACTTTGGCCATGATCCTCTTAGTGGGTACAGAAGACCGGGCCGGGGATTTACTGAGCTGCAGCTTAGTGGCTTCCCAGGTTGAAGGCAGAAGTCTCATGCCTTTCTTGGGAGTGTTTCTTTGGATTAGAGTTTCTGTTAGAGGAAAGATGAGATATCAGAGAACAATCATCCCTACTCCAGCCATCAAATACCAAACCTGGAAAGAACTAAATTTTATCATTCTTCGCCAGGGGTCTTGGGGCTTTTTGCATGTTAACAAAATAGAATTATCTGACATGTGGCATCCAGAGTCTAGATCAGACTGGTCTGAGCCTGAGCCTGCAGTGCCGGGAGCTGCAGACTCACCTCTGCTTAGAGCTAAGCAAAAAAAGCTCTGAAAATGTCTTATAGTAAGCCAGTACCCATGTTTTAGCGCAAATAATTTGCAATGTGTATGAGTACACGGCAGCAGAGGTTGCGAAGTCTTTCTGTGTTTGCCCTGAAGTTTTTCACACATTGCTTCCCACCTTCTACATTTTGCATTTTTTTTATATAGTGGAAATACTGTTGCATGAGCTACTTCTCTGCAGATTCAATGGTTTGTTCAGCAGCACCCAGAAAATTCTGCAGTGGGGGAAAAAGACAGCTTAGCTGTCTTTTCTTCATAATGTTACAGCCTGACCAGGTTTTATGATGCACAGCTTGTCTTCCACACATTCCCCAGGTGGGCAGTGAAACAGCAACATCCCCTAAGAGCAGTGGGGGTGAGCACAGTCCTGCTTTACCAAGAGCGGAGCTTGGCCACACCTTTCTGGAAGCTGGTAAGAGACAAGGGAGACACTTGTACACCAGTGTTCAAAGGGTAGTTGGTAGAACAGGCTTTGTACTTTTTTTTCACCTTACAAAATGCAGATATCTTTCTCACAAGGTGTGTAGGGGGCAAAGACCCTGCAAGGGACACAGTGGCCCAAGAGCAGGAGGGTGATGTTCCTGTACTTGAGGAGTGTTGCTCAACCTGGTGCTGCTGCAGGTTATCTGATGGATCAGCTGCAGTTTGTGGCTGCACACAACCTGGGGTTGCAAAACACTTTGTCCTTAACATGGAGAGAGCTGGGTCACAGCTGGGGAAAGCCGGTCCAGGGCCACACAGGCCTTGTCATGCCTCTGCTCCAGGAGGGTTGTAGTCATCTGGAAGCAGGGCCAGGTCTCCATAGCCCACTGGAGAGCAGGGCCAGGAGCAAACTGGCCAAACAAAAAAACTGGTGATACCAGCCGTGTTCAGCCAGATGAGAACCTGCACCCTGAGCAGCATCTGTCCCCTGCCAGAGTCCCCAACGGCTTCTCCAAACCCTCCATTCCTCACAATTCCCTGCCCTATTTTCTGTCTGATGGTGAAGGATGAAGAATCACATGTGCAGCACCTCAGGAACATTTCAGAGCCACCTTCTCAGCAGACATGAGGTGTTTCAGTGTCATTTTCTCTCATCTTCTAGCAAATTCTCCTGTCTTTTGGATTTGCTGTCAAAGGTGAGGAATTGTGCTGCATTGCACCTAGGACCCGTCTGCAGCCTTGGATTTTGGAGAGCTGATCCTCTGCCTTGAGAGTTTATTTTCCACTCACATTCCTCCCTGTCTGTTTTGCAAGAACATTAATTCCTCCCTGGTTGGGAGGCTGAAGAAGCTGAGCTCATCAAAGGACAGTGAGCCAGGTCCATCAGGGCTAGTGAGCTGATTATTCATTCTCCTCCTGGAATAGCTGGGTTTGTGTTCCTGGGATTCATAACAGTGCTTCCACAGAGGGTTTAAAGATAGAGAGGACCTGGTTTTGTGAGACTACAGTTTTAGATGCATCTCATTTTAAACACCCAGTCAGGAGCATATGAAGAGCTGGCAGTGGTCAGAGGGTGTGCAGGACAGGATGCCTGGGGAAATGCAGAGAAATCGCAAATGTATAGTGACTGTTCCCCTGAATATTCCCTCAATATCTTCCAATTCAAGGCTCCAGCACTCCTCATGCTGGAGGCAGGATTTTTGAAGTTAATAGACTTGGATGGATTTTTTTTCTTCCATAAATTTGTTACATGGGGTGATAAAAATCAGATAAATGAAGAAATCACATAAATAAGGGCAAGTAGTAGGGTGGAAGAGGGATGGGCAGCAGGAGAAAATGCTGACTGATGGAAAGGGGAGTTGACAGCAGATAGGGCTGTGGGAAAGTGCCCTAAAGGCAAGGGCACAAGAGAGATGTTTGTGTCAGAAACCAGGAATGGCACAAAATGCAGGAAGGAAGCAGAACAAGCACAGTGGGACACAGAAAAGTGGCAGGATAACCAAGCTTCATCCCAGGCATGTCTCTTAATTCTCCCATATCTTTGGCAGCACTGTCCCTGTTCCCTGGGTGGGGATGTGCTGGCTGCTTGTTGTGCCGGCAGCAGCAGCGCAGGGGCTGGCTCTGCTCACTGACCGAACAGGAGGTGAGGCTATTTTTGTCTTGCTTTTGACATGCAATGAGGGCACTGCAGAAGAGCAGCCTATGGAAAATAACTTTGTCCTGTGAGGTGGCTGATTCCCTTGAAACTGTCTGGAAGAGGAGAAAATGGATTGGCAATGACAGGCTTAATTTCCAAGTGAAGAGGACTGAGAAGTTAAGGGAACTAATTACTTAAGTCAGGTGGAATGAACAGCTAAAGGGCTTTGACAGTGGTGGAGGCTTGGGGACAGTGATTTCAAATGAAGGAGAGGCGGTGGATTTAATATATCCAGGATAGCAGGAGACCTAGGATAGCCTCACCTGGCAAATCATTCTGCAAGATATCTGCAGAGGGGGGTTGTGCTCAGAGATGGCTTCTGCAAAGCAAATCCAGGAACTGGACCCTGGATCAGCTGCAGATGGAGAGGTCAGGGCATCTTGAAATTGTCAGTGGTTTATACACTTTCAAATTGTGTGTGGTTTCTACACCCTAAAAAACCTTTAGGTTTGTTTTCAAATTAGTTTTGTGTCCACCTATTTCCAAGGGCCATCGGAGACTTCCTGCTCATGGGGCCACCTGGTAAATTCCTCCTTCCTGTCTGGCTTTCAGCAGGGATTTCAAAGCAAAGGCTGGGTGTAGACTTTGGCTGTTCCCCGGGGCTGGCTGGGGAAGCCCTGAGCTGGTAGGTGCCAGGCTGTGCCACGGAGCCAGCACAGCCCCAGCCGCATTGCAGAGCATGGCTGCAGGCAGTGCCTGGCTGATTTACTATCCCACAACGGCCTCCTGCAAGTTTTTTGCAGGATTGTAAGGACTGTGGTGGATGCTGGGTGCTCCAGAGGGATTTTTCCTGCATGACCCATTTAGCAGCCTGGCTGGGCACCTCTCCCTGCAAAAGCTGCTGCATTTGAAGCTTTCAAGTGAAAAAGCAGCAGTTTTCTGGCAGCTGCCGTGCTGAGGCTTTCCTTTCTTTGCTGTTCTCAACGCGTCTTGGAGAAACTTTGAGCTCTACCTGCCAAGAGAGACAACAGATGAAACGGAGTCTTCAAAGCCATGTGCCTGCTGCTCTCCTCCCTCAGCATCCCTGCTGTTCTGTTCCTGCCTTCCTCTCATTTTAGAAACTTTCCCTGTGGCAAAAGACTACATCACTTGCGTTAATTTTTAGGTTATTTTTTTAGTGGCCAAGGATGCTCCTGATCTGGGGAATGTGGCTTCCTGGAGACCCTCTCTGCTGCCCCATGGTGTCAGCTCTGCCTTAGCTCACAGAAAACCTCCCTGACCAAGGAATGCATTTGGATTCTCCTATATGTCTTCATCTGGATGAGTCACTCTGGGGGGAGCCTCTGTGTCTCTCCTCCCTAAGGATTTCTTCCAGTTCCCCATGAAAAGCACTGTGGGAGCCCTGCATGCAGCCAGCAGCGAGGCTGCGCCGTGCAGCGCAGGATCCTTAAGGAACCGCAGAGCGGTTGATAAATTAAAAGCCATTTCATTATAGGAAATGAATGTTTAATGAGCGTGGGATGACGTCTAGACAGCCCTTCGGTTCCAGGTCCTCTATGGTCTTGGAGGAGGGCTCAGCTGACGCAGCAACCACTGGCTCAGAGCCAATGGGAAGGTTTGGCAAAGCTTTCGTGGCACTGAAGTCCCCGGGACAGACATCCTGGCACAGCAAGAATCTCCTGCCTCCACATCTTCTCGCTGCTGCTGTCCCTTGTGCCTCTCTGGGCAAAGCCCCAAGGAACTGCAGCCACAGAGGGACATGCTGGCACAGGGGAGGCTTGGCCCTGTGCCTGGCCCCAGCCTGGAGCACACAGTCACACTCTCCTGCTCCATGGCACCTTGCCTGGGGAGCCTGCAACATCCACAGAATAGAAAGGGACATACCAGCCTTTGCCGTATCGTGGGCTCTGGAGTCATGACATGAAACCTGGGCTGAGCTGGGGACAGCCTGGCATGGTGGGGGTGAGGGGTTATAAGCCTTTGCATCCTTCCCTGATGAAATGGTTTATGGCTACAGAAATGGGGTTTCAAATGCAGAAATTTGAATGTAGGTCCCTAAAATATCCCCATGCCATGGTGGAGGTGCTGATTGTCTCCTACTGAAACTCCATGCTGCTGATGTCAGAAGTCCTGGCTGGATAGTGGGGGAGGCAGGAACACATCAGCTCCTCCTCAAAAGCTCTCCTGCTCTCATCCCAGCACAGAGGCTGCTGGCTCACAGTGCTCGCCCTGTCTCAGGATAACCAAAGACAAGAATTTTGGGGCCTCTTGGCAGTCACAAGGAGATGGAAATAATGTACTTTGACTTTATCGCAGGGCTGCCTGCTTGGCTCTATGGGTGGCAGCAGGGGACCAGCCTGAGGTGCTGCCATGCACAGCACAGGAACAGGAGATGCTGGTAGGACCCCTCTCTCCATGAACACGCCCTGCTTTGTCCCCTCTTTGTCACCTGCAGTGTCCCCTATGTAGATTCCCAGGCCGAGGAAGTGCTTTGCTGTTCCTGGAACTACTGATGGGGGAAATGGTCTGTGGGACACCCCACTGTCCCTGTAAAGCTGCAGGGGTGGGACTGATGCTGCAGGAGCTGGTACTGGGCACAGAGCTGTGCACATGGCTCCTGGGAAGCTTCTCGGCATCCCTGGGATGCTGAGTTCAGTGATTTCCTTTGCTCCTGAGCCTACCCTGACCATCCCTGGGAGCAGCCCTAAGCTGTTGGAGAGAAGGAGAGGGCACCCAGGTGCTGCAGTGTGATGTCCCCAAGAACAGTGGCCTGGAGTTTCTAGAAGGGAAAAAAATAGAGGAAGATGGGAATTCAGTGGGAGGGGACTTTGTAGCACTGGTCTCCTGACCTATCTCTACAATGGACATGATGGAGAAACCATAATTTTTCAAAAGTATAATGAGTTTTAGCCAGTCTCAGACCTACTAGAGCTGAACTCCTGTCTGAGCTCTTGCTACCCAGAAAGCTTGGGCAGTATTCCTTTGGGAGTGAGGGATGTTTCCCCCATAGCTTTGGCAGGAAAACTGCGGGGCAGAGCTGTGCACACCAGGAAGGTGGCGGCAGTTCAGCAGAGATGTGTTGGGCTCTGGGAGTGGGTCCTGCAAGACCTGCCTGGTTGCTGGGAAAACACGTGGCTGGATCTTCCCAAGGCACTGCCGTATGGCAGCTGTGAAGCAGCAGCTCGGCTCCAAGCTTTGCTAATGCCCAGAAATCCTTGCTGAGAGCCAGCTCCAGTAGCGAGCCGGTGGCGAGCTGCTCTCGGCAGGAAGTAGCAACCGCAAAACTCTATATACAGCTCCCAGCAGAGCTGCTGCTACTGCTGATTTTGAGGTAGTAAAGTGAAGGTGGCGTTTGCAAAGAATCTTGCATGTCACCTTCTTCCGGAGCCAAGGCAGACACAGAGAGGAAGATCTGGGGGCCGGCTCCCAGGCACTCTCCTGAGCCAAACATGAGTGCTGGTGTGGGGAAGAGGGTGAGGATGTCTGGTTGCCTCCAAAGCCACGTGGTGCTGGAGGCCACTGGGTCCCTTAGCTGTGGGGAGCAGCACACATGCCTGGCATGCAAGGGATTGTATTCTGCCTGCCTGGGTCTTGCTGGCTCTGCCCGTGTTTCACCTGAGCCAATTTGGATGGTACCATGGCTCAGGAGAACAGAAGGATCTGGGCTTTTTCCCTGGGTGGAAGTTGAAAGAATTCTTAAAGCTATGGAGATGGCAGCTGTCACACTCAGGGTGGCCTCAAAGGCCAGTTGTCCGCCAGTGGATATGCAGCCCCTTGCATCCTCCTGAAATCAGCCCCGACATCCCACCCTTCACCACCAGCACCCTGACCCTGCCAGCCAGTGGCACAGGCAGGCCAGGCTCACCATGGGGCTGGGGCTGGTGTGAGGCTGTCACTTCCCCTGGTGAATCCCTGTGGTCCTGCAGGACCTGCAGTCCCTGCCCCAAGCAGGTGAAGCCCTGTGGCCCTGTAGGACGTGCCCCAGGCAGGTGAAGCCCTGCCTTGTCTCTCCATGCTGTTTTGCAGAATGGGGCTGACTACAGCTTCCTCGTGAGCCAGAACACAAAGCTCCTGAGTGCTCTGGAAGACCTGCGGCACCGCTGCTCCAGCCTGGCCGAGGAGAACAGCTTGCTGGTGAGCAGGAGATGCTGTTGTGGGATATTCTGTGGAGAGGGAGTCCTGAACACAGAGAGCTGCTGTCTGCTGCCTGCTGCCAACTCTAAGAGATCACAGAATCATAGAACATGTGGTGTGGGAAGGCACCCACAAGAATCATTGAGTCCAACTCCTGGCCCTGCACAGAACCATCCCCAAGAGTCACACCATGTGCAGAACTATTGTCCAAATACTTCTTTAACTCACAGGATAATCTGGGCAGTGCCAGAGGAGAAAGGAGGTCGGGCTGCGTTGGGTCCCCTGGGTGTCTTCAGGCTGCAGCCATCAGCTGGAGCTGGACCCTTCCCTGCAGTGCAGAGCAGGGCTGGGTGAGGGGGGGATGTTGCTCTTGTTTCCTCTTTAACTGGAAAAGCAGAAACACTGATTCACTCAGCCTTGGCTCTGAGTGACAGTGCAGCACTGCCCTCTGCTCCCATGAGAGCCCAGCACTAAGATCCTCCCCAGCTGCACCCCAAAGCCAAGCCAGGCTGCCACAGCCTGGGCCGTCTGCCTTCTGCCCCCTCCCTCAACCCTGACTCCCCAGGTGGGCAGCCAGGACTCTCAGGAAAGAGGGGACATTCCCCTCCTGCATCCTCCCTGGAGAGCATCACCCCTTACCCAGCCCTGCAGTATGGGCGTACAGTCCAGCCATGCCGGGCAAATTTGATTGCTCAGCATTTCAGATTTATATCACCCCATTTAAAACGCTTATTTTAGATAATTTTCTTACACTAAAAGCATAAATTCAGCATGACCTGCACCCCGTGGGATTATCCCTTATCAGTAATCTGGATTTTAGTGAAGCAAAATTTTGTGTGTCAAATTTTGACTCTCAAAAATCAGTCTCAGCCTTCCAGCCCAGGCGCTTATGGGGCACTCTCACAGGGGAAGGGAGGGAAGTAATCATGAGGATCAGTCGACCTGACATTTCTGCTGATGTGAAAAGATGGCACAACACATCTGGGTTCGACCTTGGGAGAAGGAGCCATTGGCAGGTGGCAGCTTATTGGAACAGACAGATAACAAAGGGGATTAAGAGTGAACAGAATCAATAGGAAGAAAAAGGAAATTCGCTTTGCAAATATCATAAAGTCCTTTGTCACCTTCTCCTGCTCATGCTTTGGTGTCAGGACAGAAAGGTGCAGTACAAATCCTCAGCGATGTATTGAGTCCTGTAATCCTGGGGAAATAAACTGGCAAGACTCTGGAAGAGAAAGCCCACAGGGTGGATGGCCAGGATACCCTGATGCTGGAGACATGTTGAGTCCTAACAGGGCCTGCGACAGGGATGTTATGGATGCAGAGGGACCATGTAGGATGGGGTGGGGTGAGGGTCATCTCATGGGGATGAGATGCCACATCACCCTCATGGATTGAGAGGTGACATTAACAAAAATACCAGGAAAACAGAGGTTTCAGGGACTGGAAAGGCAACAGAGATTGATGGTTGGGATAGTTCTAGGAGAACAGTCCAAGCCCTGGCTAGGAAAAGACCTGTGTGCCCTACGTAGGTCAGGTAGAGGCAGGGATGTTGGCTCCTAATCAAAGGCTTCACCTCCAACTTCTTCTGTTCTCCAGCGCAGGAGCTGCTTCCCCCAGACAGAGGAGAAGGTGAAGCACCTGAAGAGGAAGAATGCAGAGCTGGCAGTGATTGCCAAGCGCCTGGAGGAGAGAGCCCGGAAGCTCCAGGAGGCAAACCTCAAAGTGGTGGGTGCCAGGACCTGCCGTGGCTGGGGAGCTGGGCTGTGAGAACACTTCACCACCAGGACCTTTGGTTTTCTGCTTCCATTTAGCTAGAAAGGCCTTTCCTTTGCCTTTTTTTTTAAACTTAGAGCAAACATGATTTGCATGTCATAGCAAAGCAAGAATCACCAACCCCAGCCATCACCAGATTCTCTACTCCTCTTGGGGGCTAGTTTGAGGAAATTCTTCCTGCTTGCTTTCTTACTGTAAGGTCATTGTTTAAAGTAATTAACTCAGCTTTCTTTGGACAAGTCATGAAAATAATTCATCTGACTTCATCAAAAAGAAACAGGAAGGATTTTAATAAGAAAAGGAGTGCGGTGAAGCAAAACAGGAAGGGGTGAGAGGCAGCTCTGTCCCATCCACACCTCACTGGAAATGCTGCGCAAGCCACAGGGCTTCTGCCTTTTCCAACCCAACGGCAGCTTTTTGTGAACCCTGGAGTGTGTGACATGGTGCAGCAGCAGTGGGAGGTGACTGTAGGGTATGGGATTTTGGGCACATCTTCCTAAAGGAAAGCAGGGATTGTCATGGGGAGTTTAAGGCATTTAGGGTAGAAAGAAGGAAGTGAAAGCAGTGCTGAAGAGAAGGTAGGGGGATTTCCTGGCACTCTGATTTTCTGCCCTCTCTGTCTCCAGGCACTGTGTCACCTGTCTGTCACAGGGTTTTGGTACCCACAGGGCGACAGATGGACTTGTCAGATACTATGTTAAGAGAAACCATTTGACATACTATGCAGACCTCCAGCACCTATACAAATAATGTTTTATTTGTTTCCCCAGTGAAACTTTGAGGTGGGGACAGTTTAGGGCCTGTGCAAGTCCTGGAGAACTGACTTGCTGGACTCCTGTGTTGGCCCAGGTGTCCTGACAGCAGCAAGTGGTGGGATGGCTGAGCGTTGTGGAGGGTGGGCTGGAGGTAGGACCAGAGAAGGGGCCTGAGGAGCCAGGGTTAATTTGGCACCAGGTCCCTCCAGTGCTTGGTACCCAGGTCCTGTGAAGCCAGGGCCGCACAGCTTCTGCATGTATATGAGATACTCAGGAAGATCTGGGGAAGAAAACTTTGCACAGAGGATTCCATGTGCCTGATCCAGCAGCAAAGGATCCCCTTCCCAGACTGTCAGGCTTTGTGTGGATGAAAATAGCTGGGCAGAGAGAGGCGGGGTTGGATAAACCCATGGACTGGATGTATCCTCACTGCCTGTAGGGCTGGGATGAACAGAGGGTTTGAGCTGCCCCTTCATCCAAGTCTAGTACTCAGTGGGAGAGCCAACTACAGGGAGCCAACCCAGGGACACTGTGCCAGGCAGCCTCACCTCTTGCCTAGGCAGAGCCTGTGCTCAGCCAGCTGCCTGACCCTGCCTGCCCCACTCACCCTAAGCACACTGCCACCCCCACTTTATGCTTTCCTCCCTCCAGGGAGCACATGAACTCAAACTGCTTTTCCTCCAGTCCTGCTTTTCTCCCAGTCCTCCCTGGCTGCACTGGCCCTGACTGGGCTCTCCTTAGGCTCTGCCTTTCCCTCTATCTTCTCCCCATACATGCTCTTTCCTGCTAGAAACCCATGGAATCTCCATTTCTCTTCCTGGTTTGGCCACCTTTGTCCTTGATCCCATGCTATATTTGATCCATGCTCATCTTCCCTGCCATTCTCCCTTCCTCTCTGCTGTCTTCTCTTGTCTTTTTTACCTCATCCTGTTTTTCTCTCCTTCCCCTCCCCACTTCTGCCCTCGCTGCATTCCCCATGCTGGCTGTGTATCTATTGAGTATCTTGTCCTTCTTGTCCTTCTTGTCCTTCTCACCTCTTCTTTGAGCCACTTTTCCATCCAGCCTTTCTTCTTCTACTTTTCTGTAGGTCTGTCCTGCTCCTCTGTCTGTTTGTCTGTCCTTTGCGGCCAGGCTGCATTTTTTGACAGTGCTCTCTGTGCTGGGTGATGGGGTAGTGGTTAAGGAACATGAAAGGGTGACGGGGTGATGTTAAGGAACACCAAAGGGTGATGGAGTGGTGGTTTTGGACACCAAAGGGTGATGGGGTAGTGGTTGTTGAACACCAAGGGGTGATGAGGTGATAGTTATAACACACGAACACACCTCACTGCTCTCTGGTGTAGGTAACTGCTCCGGTGCCTCTGAAGGGCTCCAGCCTGGAACTGTGCAAAAAAGCATTTGCCCGCCAGCGTGCTAAGGACCTGACAGAGCAAGCCAGTGCTCTCCTAGCAAAAGACAAGCAGATTGAAGCTCTGCAGCAGGAATGCCGGGAACTGCAGGCTAAACTCTTGGCAGGGAAGGTGAGACACTTTGTGGGACATCACTCCGGGCTGGGAACAAGCACAACAGCAGTGATGGAAACCAGGCTCTGGGAAGTGGTGTGAGGGGAATTAGTCTCAAGTGGAAGCTTGAGAACAGGGGAGGGGATTTGATGTGTGAGCTGAATGGGGACACTTGAGGGAATGTGTGGCAGAGACTGTCCAGATCTCTCCAGAAGAGTGTGTTGGGGGACACCCTGCTTGTCCCTCCATCAATTTATGGATCTGAGCTGCCATTTCCAGCAGTGACTAAAACTCCTTCCCTGGAATCCCCTGAGAAGCCACAGACACAGGGTGACTTTTCAAAAGGCTGAACTATAAGCAAGATTGAGAAACAGGGCCTCCTTTTAAAGCATTTCTTTGAGAAACCAACCAGCACATTCCCAAAAACCAGTTTACATCCCAAGCCTCAAGCTGCACCTTTCTTTCTGAGGAGTCACAGCCATCATGAGACTGGGGATAATTCAGTGCCTCCTGATATGTTCATGATGAAGGCTACAAATCACCAGGCCAGGCTGCATGTTCATGATCCATCCCCAGAGCTGATGTCTGCTCCTGGGCTGGTGATATGCATTCTCCTCAGTACCAGCACAGGTCATGCCAATATAAATGGTGGCATAAAGTGGTAATTCAGCTCATCCCAAGATCTAGGACTGGTCAGATGTGTCTGTCCTGCAAAGCAGAGCTCTGTGATGGCTCTGAAAGGAGCCTCTGCAGACAGCTGGGGCTGCCTGAGATGGTTCCCACTCAAGGTGACTAAAGCAACTTGTTCTGGGCATCTCAGTTTCATCTTTGATTCCCAAACTGGATGCTTGCAGTTTAGGTCAGTTCAAATCTCCAGAGGATCTCAGTAACACTTGGGCCCATGCTGGATTCCCCTTGTTTTCCTAATGCAAATGTGATCAAGAGCCACCCTACCTCCCTGAACACTTGCACTTCTACCTGCCTACTTACATGATATTTAAGTGACAAATATTTCCCCACTGGAAATAGTTTTATTTTTGTCCCCGACCTCCCCATATTTAGTTTAGTTTAACTACAAGTTTGAAGGTGGATTCTCGGTCTTTCCCTAATGTAGATCTAGTCAGGATTATAACAATGGGTTGTATTTGGTGTTAATATACAGAGCTGCCCTGTTGATCTTTCCTGGCATTAAAACACAGGTTTATCCAGCTTGTCCAGGTCTTTCCATGCTCTACAGTGTCAGCAAGAAGTTTCCTTCCCATCCCTTTGATTTTTTGCTTTAGCCCCCCGCAGAAAGGGGAACAGATCCTCTCCAAAGCACTCTGATTTTCCTAGCAGAGTGTTCTGGGCAACCTGAACCTGCTAGGGACAGGAGTGACAGATTGCAAAGGAATGTGACAGAAAAGGGTGAGCAAGAGTCATTCCTGGCCAAGAAAAAGCACATGGGTGCAACCCCCAGGGTTGACAAAATCAGTCACTGCCTTCCTAGGCTGACCTAGGTGATCTGGGTGACCACCTTGTCCTGGAAAGTGACCCTGTCTGTGGCACCAGCAACCAAGACATTGATGCCTGGGCAGGGAATCCACAGAAAAGAGAGCCATATAGATCATTCTGTCTGATCTTGTTTTTTCCCCATTTCTCTTCTAAGCAAACCACTCATTAAATTTTAATTTCCAGCTATTTAAAATTTCAAATTCCCCTAATCTGTCTGCAGCATGCAAAATGCATTATGCCAATGAAGGGTGTTTTATGCAGAGATATGATGTGCATGCTCAGAGTTTGTAACCTAATCAATTTTAATCTTGGGTATTTAAATCAGTAGAAATTTTCTAGTAGCTATGAAATGGATCCACTCAGTTCCCTGGCGGGACTCACAGCCTGCACCCTGGGCTGCAAATGCATTGACCTTGTTTTGCAAAGCCAGGGCTCTTAGGATGGAATAAAATAATTTCCTGAGATCATACTCCAGTGATCTGCTTCCAACCAAACCCCAACTCCAGCTAAATCCAGGCTGCAATTTCTTGCAGCATGGATTCTTGGAAGTGGAGGACTAGGGAGAACAGCTGCAGGGGATGGATATAATAAAATCTGAGGGGAGGACTGAGGTTTTTTCTTACTTTCTTGTTCCCCCAGTTCAGAGGCTGTCTGTTGGAAATAGCTGCCTTTTTGTGGTGGGGGAAGGGAGATTTTATACATAGTCCCAGCCAATTTTGTTTAAAGAACTAGCCTGAACATGAGTCTAGCACATAGGGGGACAGCTGCTCACTTCTTGAATCTATAATCAGTTCCCATTAATGCTGCCTCACTTTTCCCCTTGCAGTGTGAGAGTAACCATGGTTCTCTCCACAAATTGTATTTATAAAGCACATATTATTTTTAGGGCAAATAAGAAGCAAATATGGAAGCAGATTAAATTTGTCCTGGATACCAGTTATGTCTTGAATTCTCTGGCTTAGGAGCTTTCCAGGGGAATGAACAATGTCTCCTCCAGCAGCAGATTTGTAAAGACAGGTTTTCATAACCTGATTTTGTACGTATGGACATGCAGGTATGTATTTCTTCCTGAAACCTGGAAACCTTTGAAGAATCAAACAAGCTGGTGACATATTCTCTCTGGTTTTGTGAGAGTCAGATTGTGCTGGTTTCCTTCAAAAGCTGCTGTGTTTGGGTCGTGAGTGGATGGGTGGAGTCCCTTTTGCTATAGATAGGTATCCATCACATGTACTGTCTTGAGAGGAGAGAAATCAAGAATGTTAGTAAACCAAATATTATCCTGAGGACGAACTGACCAAATCCCAGATGTTCTTCATTCCTGCAACCTCTCAAAGCCCAGCACTCACCAGCACCCACACCAGGAATAAGAAAGCAGTGAGAGCTCTGGTTTGGCTGGGCTATGAAATCACATTATCCTGCCACGCTCCCTGCTGGCATGTGCTGAGATGGCCCATGCTCGGAAAGGCCCTGTACATCATGCTAGGAGAACTGCAGAAGCATTATAGGCTGGGTTTCATCTTCACTAGGAATAATGTATTAGCATAAAGGATGTAAAGTGAGTTTTGAGGCTTTGGAGACCCAGCAATCAGCCATGTGTGTGTGCCACACTGGGTTTTCCCAGGCTCTCTTCTTTTGGAGTTTGCATGTTAAATGTGACATGTCCCACCTTTTGGAGCTTGTCAGTGCCATGGTGCCATGGTTGGTTTCCCACAGGACGACCCTCGCTGCCTGAACATCATCGAGTTCGACCGCCTGCTGCGGGAATCTCAGCGAGAGGTGCTGCGGCTCCAGAGGCAAATCGCACTCAAGAATTTCAAGGAGTGTCTGCGTTCCTCTCAAATGAGCTCAGGCAGTACCATGCCCAGTGCTGACACACTGACAAATTCCTGCCTCAAAGATGCGCCTCAACCAAAGGAGGCCTTGGGAGACCCAGTGCTGGGAAGGAGAGCTCACAGGGAGGTGAGACAAGTGGGTCAGCGATCTGAAAGTCTGGCTATTTAATTACTCAGTTAATTGCCATTCTTATGTAACTTCATTTGGAGAAGGAGATGGCTATGGTTCACATCTGCTGCAAATAGGTTTAGTGCTGGTTTCCAAAGGGAAGGATTCCAGCACCAGGTGTCAAGGTGAGCATGCAGCTGACAGCCCACACCAGCAGAGAGACACTGAACTGTGCCAGGAGCTCAGTCCCGCTTGTTTTCCTTAGCACAGTGCTCCTGTGCTGTGTTTTTCTACCTAGGATACCAGGTAATGTTTCTTCTTCACAGAATCATGGAATGGTTTGGATTGGAGGGATCTTAAAAGTGCATCTCATTCCACCCCCTGACATGGGCAGGGACACCTTCCACTATCCCAGGTTGCTCCAAGCTCTGTCCAGCCTGGCCTTCGACATTGCCAGGGATCCAGGGGGCAGCCACAGCTTCTCTGGGCACCCTGTGCCAGGGCCTCCACACGCTCCCAGCCGGGAATTCCTTCCCAATATTCCATTCTTCTCTGCCCTCCGGGGATTCCTAGCCATTCCCTGTGTCCTGTCCCTCCAGGCCTTTGTCCCAAGTCCCTCTCCAGCTCTCCCGAAAGCTCCTTCAGGCCCTGGAAGGGGCTCTAAGGTCTCCCTGGAGCCTTCTCCAGGTGAAGACCCCTCAGCTCTCCCAGCCTGGCTCCAGAGCAGAGGGGCTCAAGCCCTGGGACCAGCTCCGGGGCCTCCTCTGGACTCGGTCCAGCATCGGGGCCTCCGCAGCTGGAGGCAGCTCCAGGGGGTGTCACCAGAGCAAAGGCGCAGAATTCGCCCTCGACCGGTACCGCCGAGGCCCGGCCCGGTGTCACTCCGCTCGGAGCCGCCGACCCCTCCGCCCGCAGTGGTTCCGCCCAGCAGATCCGGCGCCGCCCCCGCCGCGGCCGCGCAGCCACCAGGTAAGGTCGGGCTGGGCCCCAGCGGGGCTGCGCTGGGCCGGGGGTGCCGCGGGGCCTCGGACAGGGCCGCGCTGCCGCTAGGTAAGGCCAGGCTGCGCCGGGCGGCCCCGAGACCTCGCCGGGGAGAGGCTTCACCGAACGCGGCTGGTCGGGCCGGGGCCTCCGCGGGGCCGGGCCGCGGGTGCCGCTGTGCC